>RPOG01000687.1:0-259683 GCA_008086565.1 Thalassoma bifasciatum
AAAAAATAACACATCTTATGTTTGAAATACATGAAGAAAATGTTTTAACGTCAGATTTTCTGCTACTTCAACCTCAGTCTGTGACATTATTTAACAATGATTTGTTTCATGCTGCAGAGTTTTAGTCAGGAAAGGTGTGCAGGTTAAACTTTATTTTTTAATGTCTGATTTAAGTGGTTTGCAGACTTTATATTTTTATGAAACTCCCCAAAGGTTTTTATTCTGATTTTTTTCCTGACTGAAAGATGGATCAGATATGGATTCAGAACCAGTTTGGCTCCATCCTTTCTCACGCATTAACTCAACATAGTGACCTCAGATTTACCTTGTTTCCTTCCCTTCTGTTGTAAAGTGAAATGATCAAGCATCAACAGTTGTTGTATTTTGAAAGTCATTTGGATGCTGTTTCGCTCTCTGACTTCTCTGTTCTGCTTGATCTGCTCTGTGCAAATTGATGTGTTGTTGCTCCAGCATCCTCAAATAGCAGCAGAGCCAGAGGAAGTTCACACACTGACTTAAGATTTAAACCAGTTCCAGTGTTGCGATGAAGAGGAGACGGACCTGAAGTGGATCTGGTGGAACTTAGTCACAACTCCTTTTTCACTTTTTACATTGTAGACACATGAAAGAGGAAGGCTTTGAGTTGAAGCCTCAGATGAAGAAACCTTAAAGCTCTATGAAGTGAAGTGTAGCTGGGCTATGAGTTTATGATGTTGGTGTTCAACTGCAGGACCCAAAGTGTTTTTTTTTATAAATCTCTGACCGCTGAGAAAAGTTATCAAACCATCAGGGAGCTCTCAGCTGATCCTGTTTTTCCCCTGCGGCTCATCCTATGTGAATCCACTCTGTGAACAGTTTCTGGAGGTTTGGTCTCTCCTGCTAGTTGAAATAAATCCACAGAGCAGCGTCCGTAGCATCTCGTCTCCCTCCATCTCGAACACACGGACCAACTTTCTGCTTTTGATTCCACTGATGTTCTGCGCTGCTGGGTTGATCAGAATCTCCTTGAAGTGTTCAGCCCGGGCCAATCCAATCCAATCTTTTAACCCCGGTTCAACTGCAGCCCACAGGCTTCATCGGCGATAATAACATGCCTGGCACTTGGTGGTTCTTTGTTAAGATTTTATCCCCTCTCCTCCTCGCTCTCTCTTCCACTTTATGATCTAAAATTGATGCCTAATCCCCAGCGGTCTCTCTGGTGGATGCAGAGAGACTTTGAAGTGGGAGAAGTTTGACAAACGGCCCGAGGCGAGTGTTTTATGAAGCTGAGGGGAGGCAGCTTCTCCCTGAGTTACACCAACATGGAGGGAGGAGGGACGCTGCACCAGGGGAAGGACGTCTGTGGAAGTTTGTGGAGGACGAAACGCTGCAGCCTGGTTACACTCTTAATGTTTGTTTGGGTCCAAATAATCTTTGGTGCAAGTTATTTAAGATGCGAGACTAAATAAAACAAAAACCAATATACAATACTGGGGGAGCTGCTGATAATAAAATGATGATAAACACAAATTTTAAGACATAGAGTGTATCTGTAACACAGGCTTGTATCTGCAGACCACCCACTGAATCCAATCCTCAGTGTGAAAGCAGAAGAAGTAAGAGGTGAATTTTCCTCTGTTCAAAGGAAAACAAAGTTTACCATGTTCAAAAGAATAATTGCCATCTGCAAATTGCAAAGGATATTGTTTTCTCCAACATTTCATTTGCAGAGGCCAGTCGTTTCAGAATAATTGCTTGTTTGTGCATTTAGTTGGTTTGGAAGCACGGCCCCCTGGAGGCAATGACCCGCTGCGCTCATGTCTCCTGCAAATTGTGTTCTCCTCTTTGTGCTCCAGCAGCAACACGCGGCTCTCTGCAGGCGCGGGTTGAAACCGTGCTGGATGGAAGCAGGATGTTGTTCGGTTAATTACGTAATATAGACCCTGACACTAGGGATGATATTCTGCCTATGGCTATAAACAGAAGATCCTCCTATTTTCCTATTTGAATGCTCATGCAGCTCATTATTAAGTCATCTTTTTCAGTCTCTTAATGGTGCTGTGTGAATCCCGCAGCAGCAAAGATAATCAGCGTGTTGATGCTGTTGGAGGGCAACAGACGTGAAGGAAGAACGTCTCAGTTTAACAAACCTGATTCCAAAATTGATGGGACTCTCACTAAAATCTCGATAAAAAGAAGCTTTGGAGATTTAAACATGACTGCAAGAAAACAACAGATTTTTGAAACATGTTTTTTAACATGTTGTACATGATGCTCCCTGAACTTACCTGCAGGGAGTCGATGGGGAGAGAGTTCTTCTGAAAGCTGCAGCTCTAAGGAGCAGTTTTTGGACATTTTAAGGCCTTCAAGCTGCAGAAACATGCACACAAAAATCTGGAAGTTGTGTTCAAGATATATCCAACGAAGTGATCTGCATTAGTTTTTCTGTGCAGGTTAGTATTGAGGGATAGGTAGTGATCAGCTTTTATGGATACAAATGCCCTTATTAATTCTGCTTCTCAGTCCAATTCTTTTTTCATTCCCTTGTCAAAGCCTCCTGTGAATTTTCTGTGTAAATTAGATTTTACTGGGTTTACAAGTGAATACTTATGAAATTGTACAATGGCTTTAAATATCTGGAGATATAAATGAATAAAAACAAGTAAAAATCAGGATGAGGTTTGCCTATGCCCCTGGCCACTTTCCCGCATCCCCACTCTCGCCTCCTTTCCTACTCTATCCACTGTCCTCCTCCATCCCATTGAAAGCATGAAAACCCCCCCCAAAAAAGAGTAAAAATCGCACAACAGGTTTCGTCGATGTATTGTTTTATCGCATAATACTAACTTGCGTAGGCCATCAAGCAATGCTTTGAGTCTTTTTGAACCTTGAGCTTGCTGTAGTTATGCTGAAGTCAGCCATAAGTCTGCACTACCTGTTTGGAAAACATTCACCCGTTAGTATTTTGACATTTTTGAGTTTCAAGTATTGTTTGCAAAACGCTATTTTGATTTGTTTATGTGATGAAAGTTGAAACACCCTAAATGTATTGATGTTTTCTAACCACTCGCACATAATGCAATTTCTTGTATATGATACATATAACCTGAGTGTATAGAATATGAAACTCTTGTGAGAGTGTAAAGTCAGTCCACTCCAGTGTCATATAAAAAAAATCAAAGAGGTCGTAAAGAATAAAGGTTAATGATGTCGATGGATTGAACCATTTCTTGTTGATTCTTAACAGGAGCCAGTTCCTGATTCCCACCTCTCTGTTGCAGTTTTCCTGCTCTCATCAGATGCACCATTTTGCAGAAATTTTCTCCTCCTTGCATCATTTCTCCCTCCAGAATTTCACCTATACTGCATCCTTATAAATATGATACTCTTCGTTGCTGTGGAGTTTTTGTTGTATAAAGTTTTATCCTCCAGGAGATCCTCTGGGTTAATGTGTGTCTATTTTATTCCATTTGTATCTTGATGGATGAGGTCAGCTTTGGGTTACGATGCAAAAAGAGAGTTGACATGCAGAGCGTTGGAGGTTACAGAGCAGAGAAGAGACGAGGAGGAGATGTCAGTTCTGCATGGTCGGCTCCCGTGGCAGCTCCTTCTCCTCGGGGTGCAGGCACCTCTTCACCCCTGCTCTCCCTCCTGAATCCTCCGCCGCCTCACCACAGCCGGGTCGAGCTGCAGCCGGACATCAGGAGTCACTGTGCTGATACTGAGTCATTTCAGGATTACACTTTGAGGGCTCTGGGTGTTAAATCATATGTGTGTCGAGGATTAACGATACTGTTGTGTCTTGTACAGAGGTATGGACCCTCACCTGCATAGATGCCCCTAGTAGTCGGAACAGAAGCATCATCTTCTGTTTACAACCTGCTGCAGATTTCATATACATACTTATATTTTACAGCAGCTCCATGAAACAGAAACTTATGCATAAAAAGAATATGGTAATATAGTTTTAATGACTCTGATGGACAAATTTCTGTGCAGAGCAGGGCATGCTGTGTAATTAAGGTTAAATATGAAAAGAGCCTTAGTTGTCAGCTTTAGTGTAAAATTAAAAATGACATTTTAAGAGCAATAGTCATCAACACATCAGCGCTGATGCAAATTTAGATGATTAGATTATTACCACTTACACAAATCAAAGAGAAACATAAATGCAAATAAAGTGTGGTGGCTGAAAGAGCGCAGATAAGACTGGGAGAGAACTGATGCATGTTTCCACCGCTGTCAAACTTTAGCACATGTTTAACAGGGTGCACAAATCTGCAGGAGAATGAGTGTCAAGTGTGGTGCAAAATGTTAAAATTTAAACCAAAGCAGTGAGATGAAAAGTGATGGATGAGCATAGTCTTCTTAGACAGGCAAAATAGAGCTTTTCAGGAGATTTGAAATGATAATTTAACTTTGACAAAAATGATTTTTACATCTTAACCAAAAACTCGATAAAGAAATAAAAAAGTTACAGAGAGAGAAATCGGCATAAAGTGGGGTGGAGAGGTTTGAAGTGGAACTTTTCTCTCTCGGTTAGAGATGTGAGAACTCAGAAACATTTACCTCCTCCCCTCTCCTCCCTTTCTTCTCTCCCCCCTGCAATGCTCCATACTCTGAATGTATGCTTACTCCTACATATTTCATGTTTGCACGTACATATGTTCTTTCATTGTACATTCTCTCTGCGTCAGAGAGCGTGTATGGACGCCTTTCTTATTCTCACACCTCTCCCCCTCCTCTCCTGTGAGTCCTCTGTATCTGTTATTCTGTTTTAAAGCCAGGGGTCATTTCATGCATGCTGAAGAGCAGCGTTTGCAAACCTGTACACTTCAGAGCTCAGCTCGTAGGTGTATTCCTGTGTTTTCTCCTCTACAGTGACTAAGTGGCATGAGTTCATTTTCCACAGAGCTACTTTGTGTCCTCGGGCTGTCAGCGCTGCGCAGAACAAGGCTGCTGCACACAGACATCCAGAGAGAGCTGGAGCTGCATCCTAAACACTGTAAATGCCTCTTTTACCTGCTCACACTGTGTTATTGTAAATACCCCTGCAGCTTTACACCACTCTGCAAACAATCAACAGGTGTACAATCAGAAAAACAAGAAGACTCCTTATTTGTGCCTGAGTCTGGATGAATACTTGATTCTGATTGGCTGCAGGCCGTCCCAGACTCTCAGGAATAGAAACAACGAAGCAGCGCATGTCTAACTGTGTGTTTGCAGCTATAAATGAATTCTCTGGTCATGTTTATGTCTCTATCTTTAACAAAAACAGCACTCATGCTGTCAGAGCTGCAACTCAGCATTTACAAGCAATCATCTGATTCCATCGCTAAAGATTCAAAGCATTTCTTGTAGAAATCATGATAAATGAGGCAAAACTGAGAGGAAAATAGACACTTTGATAAGGTAAATCCTGTCTGAGAGTCTTGCAGTACCACTGCACACCACAAAATGGCACCTGTAATCACAAGCTGCAATAAGTTCATTAAATTTGATGATGACACGACAGCTCCTAAAAAGTGAAGCCAAAACATCCCAAAGTCCTACTTAATCACCATGTTGGATGCAGAAAAACATCCAACATGTATGCAGACTTTTCTGCTTCATGCAGCAGCATCCATATGATGGCAAAGAAATATAAAAACTGAAGGAAAATACAATATGCTGCTTGATGTTTTCCCTCCCATCCTTTCATTTCTCTTGCCTCTGCTCTGCAAACATGCCATATGTACCAATAAGCCCCCTGTGGCTCCACTCTGTTATCTGTGTACCAAAGAAGAGGAGGAGATGGTTTTTGATTTATGAAACCGAACACTGCAGCCGAGGCATCAGCGCTGAGGCTCGACAGATAATAATTCATCGATATTCTGAAGTTACTCCTGTGAAAGCTGGAGGAGGAAAAGAGGAACCATAGCAATGAAGACGCATATCTACTCTTTGCTTTACCTATTCTGAAACTATGCGTTCATCTATTCATCTGTCAATTTAACATGCTCTGTATGCATTTGTATTCAGTTGTGGGTGTTTCTCTGTTTGTTTTGTGTTGTGCAGGTTGCTGACTGTGGCTCTCAGCAACTCAAGGTTGACCAACTCAAGGCTGAAGAGCGCACCATCACCAGGGCTGAGTATCATAGACTGAACAATGAGCAGCAGAGAAGTGCTAAAAGACTCAGGAGAGAAATCTACGGAGGGTTTGAAAACTGTCAGGGTCCATTTTCAATCACATTTCAGCAGAGCGGCTTTTAAAGCAGCAGAGCATGAAAAGAAATGGCTGTGCACTTTGCTGCTATTGTTTCGATCATGTTTAACTGAATAAAGCTACATAGTGTGATCTGCAGGCTCTCA
Source organism: Thalassoma bifasciatum (assembly GCA_008086565.1). Taxonomy (NCBI): domain Eukaryota; kingdom Metazoa; phylum Chordata; class Actinopteri; order Labriformes; family Labridae; genus Thalassoma; species Thalassoma bifasciatum. The sequence continues at coordinate 6,331 of RPOG01000687.1, forward strand.
ATGTCCCATAGCACCTGATGTTGGATACAAAGTGTCATAAAGCTGACCACAGGACCCACCAGGTGTGAAGCTTTGCAATAGTTTAATTGTGCACTTGTTTGCCTCCAGGCCCCAACCATTAGCTGCATGTCAAACCCAAGAGACAAACTCTGGTCTTACAAAAATAAAGCCTATGCAGAAATATTAAAAACTGTCGTTCCTAAAGTGTCTACCAAAAGCTGACCAGCTAGGTTAATAGCCGGGTCTCCTCTGGCTCCTGTAACAATCTTATTGGACTCTAAATTCAACAACTACCCACAAACCAAATGTTAGACCCTATATCGTCTTTCCCAACTCTTTACTCCAGAGGTTCTTCAACAGGGGTCTGTGGCACTTTGGTTGGTTGAGCATTTTTTTATTGTTTTTTCAAATATTTGACAACAAGTTTGTTATGCATGGCAGTGGTAGGTAGGCCATCACTTTGGTTTCCACATTAAAACAAACAAAAAGGCCAATCTGGATAGCTTGATAATCATATAATTGACAGACAATGTTCATATTAGCAGTGGTATTATAGACTATAAAACTCAATGGATGCCATGACAGTCGGCTTGAACTGCTCCCCCTGGTGACTGGCTGCAGTGTAGGTCAAAAACTCTGTCTTGTGATGAATTCCAGATTGGAGGAGATAAAACTTTTAAAAACTATTACACTTAATAGAATTGTTTCTCACATCCCTTCACTGCATGATATGAAAATATTGTGTTCAACTACTCTTATTATTAATATTTTCATCAGTTATTAGACATTAAAAATGGCGTTTTTAAAGTTGAGACCCTGCATAACCAGCCTTTTATATGTGATCTTGCAGCTTTGAAACAGTCTTTAAAGTTCGTTCAGATGGTGTAAGTCATCAATTGCTGTTCATCTAGAGTCCATTGTTCAGTCCGACTTTCAGACCCACCAAAGAGCCAGCAGCTGCCCACTCGTTCTTATTTTAGTCGACCTCAGCGTGAGTGACAGCGTCTGACTGATTGGTCTATTACCATTCTGTGCTCTTCCACACGCATCAATCATATCTTTATGTACTGAAACAGAGCGGAGTGGGAGGCGAGAGGAGAGTGTCAATCATCTCCAGTTACTGAAGGAAAATGAGAGCAGCAGTCGTTAATTTGAGTGAATAATATGTAAGTAATACTGCCAACAAGTTTCAAGACGCCAAGGACAAAGTGCTGAGAAGTGAGGTGTGTTATTAAAAGTTGGACAAAGTGTTTCTCATACTGCAGATGCTTCAGTTTCAGAGGATGAAGACCTGCTCTCTGATTAAAACATCGAAAACACAGAATACACAGAAAACTGTGTGCATTAAATATCAGTGTGAAGGAAAAGACGTGAATAAATGATGTTTTCTTACAGGATTAGCCCGGGGCTTCAAACATCTTAAAAGTCAGAATTAGAATCGGTGCAGAAAGGACATTTAATATCTGGAAACGGCATTTAGAGCACATTAAAGTGTAATATTATTATTTTATTTATATGGCTTATAATATTTATAGGATTGCAATCAACCTCAATACTCTGCAGAGTTACACAAGGTTGTAGTAAATAAGTTTCCTGGTTTGAAATGTGTTGATATAGTGGGTAGAAGTTTAGATTAAGGCTTGCTTCTTTTGACCTTTATGGCTCCAGATCTCTTCATTTACGTGACACTGGGATTAATTAACTGATTACATAATCAAGAAGAGTCAAACTTCAAGTGAGGAAAACTTATTTAGTCTGTCGTTCACTTTCATCTCTGACGGCTCTTTGAATCGTACTTTCAAGGAAACTCATTTCAGTTCAGGGGCCTTTTGGTGTGAGTGTGTGTGTGTGTGAGTTAATGTGTGTGTGTGTGACTCATTAATATATTTCCCTCTGCTCCATCATTCCAGCCTACAGCAGTCTGAACGTGGATCCTGGCCATAAACAGAAGAGTTAATCTCTCCCTAACCCTCTAACCTCCTCTGTGCCTGGTGACAGCTCACTATTCCCTCAGCTGAGTAAGAAATTGCATGAAGCTGACCTCGAGCATTAACGTAACCTTTAGGTTAATGCAGCTCTGTGCCGCTGCCGCACATTAGTTTCAGAGGAGGCAGTGCATGCCCTAACATCACCTCATGTGCTGCTGTACATTTAAAGAACAGCCCTAGGTTTGCGGTGGAAATTGTAGGAGAAGTGGAAGAGCCCTTTAGTTTGAGATGCTTACCCTACAGTCTTTAACTGGCCAGCAGGGGGCGTCTCTATTGCTTTGTCTTTTGAAACACCTGCTTTATCGAGTTTAAAGTTTTACGAAAGGTGTTCTACACTCACTCTGCTTTGATGGCCTGATTCCTCTGCCGTTAAGGGAATTGTTCCAAAGAATCCAACCATGCTGTCCAAATCTCCTGAAAGGTGTTATCAGACTGTGTGAAGGATTTTCTGGCTTATATTTCCTCTGAGGCTTCGCGAAAACAGAGCACACACCTCGTCGGATGATTTCAAACAAATCATCAAGAGATCATGGCTGTGTTTTTAAGCATTTAACAAACACAACTCTGCTGCACCTTCAACGCTCGCCTTACTGCATCCCTCTGACTCCCCAAAGCAACAATTTGCTGCCTTTTAATTGGCTTTGCATTATCAGCTGGAACTAGATGAAGGAGGAATGCCAACACAAAGTGTGACTCATTTCAAACACAAAGTGTGGGTGGACTACAAGTGAGCTGATAATCCCCGTCTGTTTATTCACCACACAGAGAACGAGTAGTGGCAGCAGATAGGAAGGCACCTGTGTCAGGACTGATAATAATAATTCATTACCATTCACAGGTCTAAAGATTATACAAAAACGACAGGAATGACAATGTTTCAACAGAACAGTTTATTGGAATACAATTATAATGCAATGAAAGAGCAGCTGCCACGATGAATATTTGATTTCTGTCGGGGCCTTGACATTCAGAGCGTTTTTTCTGTCAGTAATTATGAAAGAGATTCCTCTGTCTGCAGCCCACAGAGGTCACTGCACAGTCTTTCACACTTCCACTACTGCGCTCTGATAGTAGCTTAATGTGGAAACACTGTGGGAGTAATGAAATACTGCTCAGATTGTATTATACTGCTGAATTCTTGTTCCCTGGTAGATATAATCAGGTCTTTTTAATTTTGGAGCTAGCTCTCAATACTATCTTAACTATGTCCCTCTATTTGAATACAGCACAGAGTTTTAAACACCGTTAGAAACTGAAGACATGACTCAGACCTCAGAGTTTAAAGCAAAAAGTGTCCAATCAGCACCTGGCAAACCTCACCATGAGTGCAGGTTGTCTCTGTAACACCACACTTTGGTTTCTGAAGAGGTGAAATGACACGCACTGATGGAAGTCACCTAATTAGAAAGGCTCTCCCAACGAGTTGTGGGCAGATTGATCAAAGATATAATACCAAGCTTGGTATCAATATTGAGCAATACTTGAGTGATGAGACTGATACCTAGAATTATCAATGAAGTGCTGATTTCCTATATGTCATCATGTTTCTGTGATGGTTAATCTACCAGTATGTGCAGGCTGTTGGATCAAAATGATGCATTTAATAATAAAATATAATAATTGTTAATATCTGTGAAAATTCAAATTTACTGTTTAACATCAAAACAGAAAAAAATGAAGTGATTATTTCTGAATGAAGAAATAGCTTTTTTTGTTTAGCTTGCTTTTTTAAAGTTACACTCATGAACTGAAACATTAGTTTTAGTGCTTGTGTGTTATTCTGGGTTAGTTTTACAAAGTTGCTTTTCCAAGAGAAAAGTATCAATACTAGTATTGAAATCAGTAATACTTGTCCCATATTTACTTGGTATCAGACAGATGCCAAATTTTGCAGTATTGTAAGGTATTTCTGAAGACTCAACTTCTCAGGGAATTCTTGCGCACTTAATCCGACCCCTCTGCTCCTTTTCCTCATGGGAATTCAAATGATTAGTCATGGCTGGTTTTGGTTGCATTATAAAAAAAGATGACATAAAAAGAGCATGTATTCTTATTCTAGATGGTGGCCAATCAACTTGAAGCACTTTGTCTTTGCATTCATTAAGACTTTTTCCAGTCTTAATTCTTACTTCTGCTGTTCGTCAGTTTGGACAAAAGTGTCCACTAAATGAAATTGTAGTATTTTATTATCGAAATCTGTGCACAACTACATAAATGGGCTACAAACTCAAAGTTGTTCCATGACTTAGCTATAAACATGTTTTGTCTGGGTGTTAAGTTGACCCCTTTAATATTGGTGTTAATGGGGGTTCTAAGCTTTGGAAAAGCCTCAAGTGGACATTTGAGGAACTGCAGCTCTGAGAACAAGAGATCTTAGAATCTGATGCACATGAGCAGTACCTTCTGGAGGGATTTATCTTCTTGTTCCCTGGAAAAGTTTGAGTAAATTAAATAGAAAAACATAAAAACAACACTGCCTGTGAAAATGTTTCCTCTGACATTGAAAACTAATCATCGCTGAAGGTTGCAGAGCTTCAAGAGCTGCATGTGAAACGTTAAATATACTTCAGTATTGAGCAGAGAAGAACATCACCTCTCACCTCACAGGAGATAGTGATGCGTAACAAGAGCAGAAGGAATACTGTGCAAAAAGCAATCAATAATGAGTCTAAGAGGCTGACTGAAATAGATTTGAACACGCTTTAAATGAATGAATCACATCCTTCATTCAGCGTGCCGCCTGCAGCCAAGAGATCAAACATGGCAGAGATCCTCTGTGTCTGGATTAAAGGTTTCTTTTTTTATATTTCAGATTGGGGGGTTAGTGATGGGTGTTTCCCCTGCAGAACACTGCTTCATTGAGTTTCCTGTGTGTGTGTGTGTGTGTGTGTTTGAACAGAGCAGGCTGGTATTAACTGGTACTGAGGACCTGCTGATCCCTGCCATCACTCCCAGCTCACGCGGCGTCATCTGGAGGAGCTGTTCACCAGAGCTCACTTGTATTGACGTTTGGCTTTAGCATTCTCAACCTTTTTTGTTTTCGATAGAGATGAAATATTGATGAAAGACCTCTGCCTTCTTTTTTCATTTCACCCCTTTCTCTTATTTGCTTGAGTTTCGCCTCTATTCTCCAGACTCTTCTCTCTTATTCGTCATCACTCCCTATTTTCTCCTGCTCGGGGGTTCAATGTTTACATAGATGCTGGAATAAAAAGAACAGAACTGAGTTTGTTCATCGAGTTTGTGCATGTGTGTGTGATGACAAGTCGGTCAGCTGAAGCTATGCGTGCACGGTTTACAACAACATTCATATTTCATATCTCAGGGTTTGTTGTGGTGCTCTTAAGAATATCGTAATCAATACTTTCTACACACAAAGACACTGGTCTACATCTACCAGCAGATTCCCAGAAGAGGATTACCGATAGGCTCATGTGATACACAGTTCTATGAGTAACTACTTGAACACAGAGGAGACATGTTTCCCTTTATAATGAAACAGATGCACAGCAGTATGGAATCTATTTGATTGGTTAATACTCAGTTTAAGAGACCACTGGTTAATCCAAGTACTGCACAGTGCTAAAAATGCTAATCTATTGATGAAGAACAGGGTGGGGTTAAAGTCATATAAGATCTTTATTCTGTTCCTTCAGCTTCCTGTAGCATCTTTACATGATTAATAGTTAATAAAATCCCTTTGTGGGCACATGACTCCTGACTTCTCTCTGATTGGCCAGTTCTTTTGAGCTCTGTCGCGGGTGGGGCCGAAGGCAGACCTTGGTGTTTGAGGCCCAAACCAGTTAGGTCATCCTCATGTGATGTCTTCTGTCAATGTTGCGATTATAGTTTGACTTTTTATGATTTCAAGTTCTTAGATTGAATTTAAGGCTGTTATTTGTTTATATTTGTTTTATATTGTACACAGTTTTATTTTGAAAAGAGTGCTTTTAATTTTGATATTAACTGCACTTCACACCACTGGAGCAGAGAGAGAGAATCTTATGCGACAGGTGAAGATTGTAACCTCCTCAAAACAGTACATGCAATGAATGAATTTATACAGTGTGTTTGTGGAACAAGCTGCAAATAAATCAGTAAAAAGAAAGTCACTACACCCTCATCAATCTCATGAAGAATTTGCAAAAATCTCTAGGACTTGATGGGAATTGACTCACTTTAGGTGCTAGCCTCAAGTGGACACCCAAGGAACTGCAGTTTGGGATAATTGCAGTAGTTAGATATCTTCCCTAAGGTAGTTTCCATGTTAAATGCAACCAAAGATATAAAGTGTTATGTAATAAGAAAAGTCAAAAAGGGAATAAAAGGGTTGAAAACTGCAAATGATGAAATCGTAGGATTTTGCACATATAAACTTTCTGCTTGTGCTAAGTCGCCCTCCTTCCTCAGAGTCCATTTGTAAACTTCTTCATTAGGGGACAGACAAACAGCAGCACTATCAGTGTTGGCTGCTTGTTTATAATCTAGCAGGTGTCTGAGCTGGTAATGAATTCTTCTCCAGCAGCGCCCCATGTTCACCATTACTCTTATCCCCCAGACCATGGCATGCTAATTAACATTTGTAAAATACAATTTGTTCTCGCAGAGCGTTGGGGAGGAGAGGAAGGAGGATGAGAGACGGAGCAAGGCGGGGATGGATGGAGGGCGGCTTTTGGATTTGATGGAAAAAGTTGACAGGAACAAAGAGGGAGGAAATGCAAAGAGTGCGGCGCTGAATTATAAGGAGCAGCAGATAGGAGGATGTAAAGAGAGAGAATAAAGCAGAGTAAACAAGTAAGATGAAGGGAGGAGTAAATGATGCAGGGAGCGGCAACCAATCACAGAGAGGAGGGGCCTGAGTCAGGGCAACAGAAACAACCATTACTCTGATAGTTAGGGAGGGAATCCTGGTTTTGGGGCAGTTTTGCATCTTTGTGTGCACCCTAAGGCTGAAACATGGGACTTTGAGGTTGTCTGCTAGGTAAAAAAAAGGGTTTCTGCCTGAAGTCAAGGAATTCAAGTATCTTTGAGTCATAATGCAGGAACTTTGTGTTGATTAAGACATGCAAAAGTCAAAATACAAAGTAGCAGGGTCTTGTCAGCGCCCTTTACACACTTCACTTTTTTCTTTGGCAAATGTATTGTGACTTTGCATTCCTTGCTTTGCATCATTTCTGTCATCATCTGACGCCCAAACACAAAAATAATCCTCACATGCATCTACACAGAAGTGAAAACACTAAATGAGAACTTAACAAACTGAAAAAGTCTCTTGAAGAAGATTTTATGCTCTCATCATTATCTTTATGCAAAATAAGTTTACCACAAGAACATAAAACAACCCACACCTAAGACATATGCTGCGGATTTGGGAAGTACTTTCCTCTGTTTGTCTTTTTTCTTTCCCTTTATCATCCTTATAAGACAGAAACTAAATTTTCAGAGGAGTTTCATGTAGGAACTCATGTAGGAGTTTCTCAGTTCAAAGTCCCCACATATAGCAGCTGTTGTCAGGTTTCATTGAGCTCTTATTTTTGATATCGCTACAGATATGACAGTAACAAACCCCACAACTTCTGACAAGACTGACATGTACCTGCATGTCGCCGCTGCGCCGACTGTTTTTCCACTCAGAAATAACCTGAAAACTGCTGCTTGTTTTTCTGCTTTCATCTCTGTTTATGTGCATGTGGAGAAAGGTGAACTTTAAACTCACTCATGAATGTTTTATAGAGGAGACATCTTTTTAAAAATGCTGGAAACCTTATTGAAGCGATGAAAAGCAAAGAGGTACCAACAGAACGAAAGGCTGAGCAACTTGAACTAAGCTCAGTGAACATCAGTTGTCCCTCTTAAAGTGCAGCATCCATCAAAGCATTGGAGGAATATTTAAGTATTTGTTTTTCTAGAGTTTTCTCTATTTTTTTAAATCATCAATAATATGAAAATATCTACATTTGGCTGTTTCAGACACTTCAGAGACATTCAAATTGTAAATTCCAAGATAAAATTTCAAAAAACATGACAGGTTCAAATTGCAACCTTTAGAAAATCTGACCATGAAATTAAAGAAGGAACATACCAGAATACACCATTTAAATCCTAAACCTGCTGGTGGGACTAAAATAATACTTCTGTTTAAGTGACTGGCATTTAAAAATTATTTGCTCTATCCAAAGCTGGAAGAAAAGCATTGTTGGGTAATTTCGATTTTCAATGCGAGACAATGTGAAAGTGTTTAAAGCTGCTGTTTGTCAAGTATCTGCTATAGGCTGGTTCCAAAAGTACCAGAAGTCATACACACACACCAAGCCACATCCTCTTCACTGCAGAGGTTGACATGTGTACAGCCTGGGAAAAAAGCTGTCTCCTGCCTGATCAGTGTGGAGACTCATTATTTGTCTCATTCCAATATGGTTGCGCCAGCTCATTTGTTTCAAAACTCCATTTCAGGAACAGAAGGGTGACATCACGAAGACGATGTTCATGTTCGAGTAGGAAAGGGGGAGAGGGTGGGGAGTGACATGCGGGAAACAGTCTGCAGTTTGGATTTGAACCTGGGCCACCCGCTTGAGGGCGAACCTCATGGTGTGCGACCTAATCCATTAGGCCATCTGAACCGCTAAATTATCATTTAAAATAAATAAATAAATAAATAAATAGAAAAAAACTTTCTTCCCTACTTGCTGCTTTCAGTGAGCCCTCAAAGGTGGACATACATCCTGTAATTGCACTTCAAAAATTGTATGAATTTTACTACCCATGGTTTTGTCTTGCAGATGTAAAATGTTTTTGCTCAGAGCCACTAAGCACACCGTCTCATTATTGACAGAGAACAATTGACATTGTTCAATTGGCTTCTGCAATGTAGACTGTAAATTTTGAGTTGTTTTTTTTTTTTAAGTCCTGAATGAAAATAGTCTATAACGAGTAAATAACTTGTGGTAATGATGTGATAAGTATTGTCATTAGATGATGTTGTACTCCTCAGGAGACACAGTTGAGTTACATTTGGCTTTAACCATGGTTGTCCTGAACCCATAGAGGTGCAGGACCTCATATTAAAGTGATAAATATCACCACATTGAGTAAAAATATTTCCAAACATCAAATATGTGCCACCACCACCAAAATTTTCTGTAGGTTTGAGGCTACCTGAAAATGTGTTTTACGCAATAAATTATTATTTTTGTTATTTCAAAAAGGACAAAATCAAAGAAAATCAGTTTCTCCTTTTCTTGTATTCTAATCATTCAAATTTTGTTACACTGTATGAAAACATTATTGAGTTACATCAGCCGATAGCAATGGTTTTCCTGTGTCTAGGACTTCACTTTATAGGGAAGTATGAGACCACACTGAGTGAAAATGTGACGACCTGCTTGGAATTCAGAGGGTTATCACTACAAACACCAACACTCACACACACGTGGCTGTGTTAAGTGGACTTCATAAAGGACTAATCACTCCTCTGTGTCTACATGTTCCCGTGTAAGTGGCTGTAAAAGCTTTCTGTCACCTGAAGGCTGATTTCTCACTCAGGGACCAGCGTTTCAATCCATTACAGTCATGTTTGTCTCCTCTACCCAAGGACGAGACTCCTGCTGCGTTTGTTTGATGTCAGCCACTCCTTCCTCCTCTTGTTCTGCTTCTGATTATCTGTGTTTGAGTCTCAGCTCTGTCTTTGGGAGCCGGTGAGGAGCGTCAGCAGCCGGCAGAGCTGAAACACGGGCCGAGTTTGCACTACAAGACTTTGTTAGCTTGTAAAAATTTAAAGCGTGAGCCTCGAGTCTGGTAGATAAGCAGAACTCCAGCGAGGTCATTGAGCTATCGGTGTGATTTATGTGGAAAGGAAGCTGCTCGGGCTCTTCTCTTGGAGTAAATAAAAGTTTGGCTTAACTCTACGAAACACTTTCCATGAGGTCAACAATTAGGAGGAGAAAGAGGAGAATATCTGCAGAATAGAATTAGTTTACATCTCATTTCCATTCATTACATATTTGTGATGATATTACAGCACCAAAATGATCTTTTATTTACCCAGCAGTGTGTCTCCTGCATATTAGAGCAGGTTCAGTCCAGAAACAATGAGGAGGTTTTGCTGCAGCCGGAAACTTTAGTTAGTTTTTGAAACACTTGCTCACATCTTTACTCATTCATTTTGTATTTCTTACTTTCTCTTTGTTTGGTTTGGTTTTACCTCCTGCCCTGTTTGATCACACTCAGTGTGTGTGTGTGTTTCTTCCTCTTCGTGTCAGTTTGTCCAGGTATTTTTGATCATCTTGATGACTCTGACAAAGAAAAAGTAGACCCTGACCATGATCCCTCTGCTCTCAGACGCTCCACATCCCCACACCTCTCAGCTAACCTCACGTGATCTTAGCAAATCAGATACCTTTGATGAGTAGCCGTGTTGAAAAGCTGTAAGAGCAAACAAGCTACGACACAGACCTGTCACAGCTGACATAATTCCACTCCAGCTTTTAACCTCCTGGGTTTTATAGCAGGACACACATTTCTAGCCCTTCCTCTCCGCTGCCGGCTCTCTGAGTTATGAGTCAGCCATCAGAGGATGCTCCTCTGCTCAGAGATTTACACATGCCTGCAGGCCATCAGGCGCCATTATTACAGCCTAATCAATGGACTCAGTGGTAATGGTGCCGCTCTAACGGCTCTGAGCGAGGCCTGTAGCTTACCTTTATGAGGTGATCTCTGCACATGATGGATGGGAACCTGACAGCTTGTCTGTGATTTCAAAGCGGCGCTCACATGATTCAGCTGCTTACTGAGTTTAATAAAAACAGAGGGGGCTGGCTCTCTGGGAAAGGAGGTTTGTGCAACCATAACACATTCTGCATGACAATTTAGCATCGATCCATCATTTCTGATTCTTAATCATTTCTAAAGTATTCTGGAAGTTGGAAAATCTAAACACTAGATTGCATCAAGTGTATTTTTTTTAGAGAAAATGTTGGCTCTCCCTCCTCAGATTAACAACAATGGAAGCAAGGATGTTATTATGCTCCTTCCTGATTCTGCTCTCTATATGAGCTGTTTTTTCTGGTACCTGGTTGGTCAAACTACTCGAACTAGAAAACTTTCAAGCTCAAAGTCCTGGCCCTTGCTCACAGATTTGAGATGTTATTTTGCTGGACTATGTTCTTCCTGCTTTTGCTCCCTGAACAAACTATCTTTCTTGCAGACACCTGATTGGTTGATACTGCTAGGGCTGCAAACATGCTGCGAATAGAACATCAGTACATTTTTCATGCCAAAGTCTACTCCTGCAGTCACATCCTTCGATAGAAAAAACAAAAACAAAAACAGAAACAAAAACAAACAAACAAACAACAAAACAAAGTACATCATGGGTAAAGATTAGATGCAGCATCTTGTGCTTTGAAATTTCTCAAAGTATAGCGACACATGCTGATCTGTTTTGGTATTTGGATCCCCTGTTCAGAAAAGGATATTAACCCTCTGAAGCATGAATTATGAAAGTCAGTGTCAGGATTTTTCCTTTGAGTTTTTTTGTTTGTCTTGAGGCATGAAAAAGAGTTTCCTTTTTTTTTTTCAAATGTTTGTAACTGAGCATTCAACATAAAACAGTGTGAACTTAATTTAAATATGACTTATTTTGTTTTTTTTGTTTGATTTCTTTTCTATTTTTTCTTTTGGTAATTTCATGAATAATATTTTTTAAATGCTTTGCGAAACATTTCAACTCTCTTTCATCCATTTTAACACTGAATAATTTATAGTTTATCAGCTTTTTCACCCTAAAATGTTTGTCTATAACATTTTAAAACAATATATATGTTTGGGGAAATTAATTTGCTTTGACTGATCATATCATTTGGCTGCAACTTTAACAAACTTTCTGGAGCTTCTCCTCAGCCTACAGTTTGGTTGTAATTCCTAAAAACTCCTTTATCTGCTTCTCCTTCCTCCTCATGTGCCTCAAACTCTGTCAGTTAAAGATCTACATCCTTGCCCCATTTCCATCTCGTCTCACTTCTGCAGCACTTCCACGGACACACTCACACACACTTACACACACTCTCCACAGACTCCTCACCCATATCTGTCCTGTGGAGGCATGCGCCCTGATTTCTTATTTTCTTTCTTCCTCCTCCCTCACCCACTTTATCTGAGTGTCACTGTGTCAGAAAGTATCAGGAGCTAAATTATTCATTAGAAAACTGGAGGGCAATCAAAGAGACTGGTAGAAATGTGGGGATGCATGCTTTAGTATATATATGTGAGTGTGTGTGTGTGTGTGTGCGCATGAGTGTATGTGTGTTGTTGCAGGGGGTGTATAGAAGGCTGGAAGAAAGAGATTACATAGAAACCCTGGGGAACTGAACACAGCCCTGCAGCTCTTCTTACAGCCCGGAGAATGCAAATTGAATATAGTGTGTGTGTGTGTGTGTGTGTGTGTGTGTGTGTGTGTGTGTGTGTGTGTGTTAGTTGAGTGAAGGGTGTATACTTGTAAGGAACTGATTTCCCCAGATAAAATCAATAAGGTCAGTGTTAAAACATGAGTTGTCAGCTGTTAGCTTCACTCTTCTCTCATGCTAAGGGCCTGTGTCCATAGCTTGGCCTCACACACACACATTCATGCAGTCAAGTGTTTTCTGCTTCTGCTCGTGTGTGTTGGTAACCTCTGAACTTTGGACCAAGGAAGTCAAAGTGTTCAGACTTTATTGTCACATAATGTGAACTTGAACTTCCGTCTTGTGTCTTCGCCCCTGCAGTTCTGTCCAACAAGGAAGCATCTAAATTATTAATGTGCGTCCTGACTCTATATTAGTCTTTCCCCCCCTGAGGTGACTCCTCCTCACGTTGAGTTTTTCAGTTCAGGAGAAGAAGATCATGCAGCTCTGTGGGCAGACAGGAAGGGTGTTAACACTCTCCAAGGGAGCCTTTAATTACAGCCTGCTCAGAGAGGGAACAGCAGCTGCACAGTATGAGGCTGAATACTGATTCAAAAGGCCATACTGTCAATTCATTTCATTTTAAATGCAAAGACGCAGATGTTTAATAATGGAGGGAAAAACACACAAATACAGAAGCCACAGGACGCCAGTGCTCGGAGGACGGTGTGAGGGGTAAATGATGTGACTCATATGTCACAGGCCTCATGGAGAGAGCTGAGCAGTTCATTAAGAGATGCTTTGATGAAACTTGAGGAATGTTTGACACTCTGTTTAGGCAGGCCTTCAACAACAGTTGAGCTCTAATACTAAAGTTGTTTTATGTCCATAAGAGCACACCAAAGATAAAAGATAAAGAATGCATCCTTTCCCATACTGATGCAGAAATGGTGGAAAACACCAACATGAGGCATGTAATCAGCTCAACATGTTAAACATATAAACTGTATGAAAATAGGATGTAATCTCTGTGATGTCACCTTACTGTTTCTGAGATGGAGTTTTGACAAAAAATTCCAGATGGCCATATTTGAAATGGGGCAGGTGACAAGTTTCCATACCAAAAGCTAGAGGGCACATGTTAGTCACATGAGCTCAGCCTCTGACTGGGCGAGCTCGTGCTCTTGCTCATATTATCCTTTAAACTGCAGAGTTAGAAAATGTGGATATAGAAGGGCTAAGAAACCGTGAAAAAATTATAACAGCAAAATTCAACACCTAAACCCAAAATCCGACCCTGGTTATTTTCAGTCATATAGAAAATTCAGACGAAAACACCATCCGCATGCAACTGAGAGACACAGCAGACTTCTGTGAGTCCAAAAAATAAGCTGTGCTGCAGCTGTAGATTTGCATCTGTGCCAAGTTTTAAGAGCGCTCCGATTGGGTCCTTTTCCTCTGATAAAACATGCATCTATACATGCATTTATATTTTATATGAACCGCAAACAGCAGCTTTTCCGGGGTCCTCTTAATCCCAAACACTCTATCAAAATGTGTCACTGGCAAAAACCACAATCCTACACAAAGTTTGAGTGACAGTCAGTGCACGGCTGCACCTGCTGCAAATAAATAATGCCTCGACGACTGAAAAGGTAACTTACAAAAAGTAATTTAAAAATATTAATAAAGACAATCAAAGACTTTTGGGGAGTCTTTCACTATGAAATGTGACACCTGCTCCCACTCTGGAACAGGTTTAAGTTTAATGATCTGTTGCTATAGTGATTTAGCGTAACTCCGAAGAAGCCTGAGTGATGTCAGGTTGTTCTTGAAATTATCCTGCTAACTGAATTAGCCAGATACAACAAGGGGAAGAACAACACCCAGCTTCAGCAACGTGAGCAGAGCTGATCTCCATGAAGGACTCCCGGTTTAAAAATTCCTGTCTTCACGTTTGTCGGACACAGAGACAGGTCCTGGTGGTCGACCTGTCTCTCAGCAGACTGTGAGCGAGTGTCCAAAACAATAAAGACCTGCACTAGTGCAAACACAGTACAGAGAAGAGAAGACACACACATATACACACACGCACAACATATTCCATTTCACAGTCTGCTGGAGTCTGGCAATCTGTGAGGCTCACACGCTGACTCCCAGTGACCCCCCACACAATTTTAGAGTGATATCTCTGAATGCATTACAGCGCCGTGAGACATGGTGGGACAGAGGCAGGGAGGATCAGGGTTTCATCCAGAGTAACTGCATTGTCTTTGCTGCCTGTTTTTGCTTGCTCTGGATCCACAACCAGAATATATTCTCCTCCTCAGTCGGGTTTCTAAAGATATTCCAGTTTCAGAGGACTGATGTGATCAGTGCAGACTACCTACAGCATATATTTCTAAGATGAGTGCTCTTGTGACGTCCTCTGCAGCTGAAAATAACCAGAGCCAGCCTTGACTATGTTCCTCGCTGACAGTGGTCTACTGTACACCCTGTGCTCAAAGGTGTACAGAGAAATCTTGGTATAATCCCACTTCAAAACCCAAACATGTCTCTTTCAGATTGCACATTTGCCTTGAGGGTTGGTGCCATTTTTTTCACACGTGTTTGCTCTGCTTCTCTCCCTCCTGCTGTGCGGCTGTAGGCTGTTTTCAGCGGATCAAAAAGGACCTGCTCCTGCTATTTCCTCAGAGAGGGTCAGAAAGTTTGACACAGTGACCCGCTGACTGAAATCACTGCTCTGTGAATCATTCAGCCTGCTTTTGTGCTCACCTTAAAGCACAACCTGAGTGTAGAGTTTCTGGCTAATGATGTTTTCTCGCGTCCTTTAGTAAACACATTTACGAGAACAAAGTCGTCACACTGTAATTCATGCTCTTCCCCTCCCTGCCTCTCTCTCTTTTGACAATTAACTGTTGTTTTCCTGTTTTACCTCCATATGCAAATGTGTTTGTTAATAAAACAGCAGGTTACCTTCTCTCAGCCCAGCTGCGCACACACCTATCAGGGTGTTATATCACGGAGTCTCACGGAGGCCCTGGCAGCGCTCCCCTCCCTGCAGGTGCTCACTTTGTTTGGATTAAAGCTGCCTGATTGAGCCGAGGATGCCAGCAGCTAGATTACACATTTGCAGAGGATAAATTAAGAACAGTCTCTCACATATGTTCACACGCAGGTATCTGAAGAAACACTGTTTTAAAGTCTGTGTGTTCTGGATGAAGGTTTGTGGATTTAAAGGAGAAGTAACATTTTATTTAAAGGAGTATACATAAGACTGACATGACACGGTCTTAAACGTGATGTGAAACTTGTCATTAAGTTGAAGAAGGCTTTACGCATGTTTATGAATGTTGTCATTAAGTGTCACCTGGTCAGTTATGCCACCTGCAATGCAAAGTTGACATCTTATGACAACTTGATATTTATAAAGACAGAGGCAGGTTATGCTGTCTTTGAAAATGTCAAGTCGTCACAACAAAAACTTCCCCAAATACTGTCAACTTTGCACTTAAGGTGACATAATTGACCAAATGACACTTAATGACAACATTCATAAACATGCATGAAGCCTCCTTCAACGTAATGACAGTGTCATGTCAGTCATACACCTTCAAATAAAGTGTTACCAAAGGAGAAGATGCCAGAGACAGAAGGAGAAGAAGGTTTCAGTTGGAAATTGGAGATCTTAAATTCTCGAGTTGCAATAAAAAAACAGTTTCAGAGCTTGAAGTTACATTCATGAAACAGAGCTCAAATTGTGGTCACTAAGAGCTCCAGCTTCAATTTTTAATAGCATGACATCTGCACAAGATTTTCATGAGATCTTCACAAGGACCTGGGTCCAAATGATCTCTTCACTGGTTCATAACATGTTTGAGGGTTGGGCCTCAAACACCAAGGCTTTCCCATAGCTCAGCACCCTGACAGGCTTCAAGAGGTCTGGCCGATCAGAGAAACGGGAGTTTGTGGAGTGGGAAGCTGTAAAGAAACAGCAGTTAGAACAAAGTGTTTCAGACTGAGGCTGAGATGAGGATTTTGAAAACCAGAGAGAGGAAAAAAGGATATTATCAAACTTTAAATCATGTTAAGGTACTGCAGTGACAGAATGTAGACTAACAAAAGCACAATTTATCATTTGTAAGACTTATAAGGACTTTTTGTTTCCTGTATCGAAACACTTTGTCTATGATGGAATGATATGTTCTCTCTTGTAAAACTTCACATGAATGATAACATAGTCAGAGTGAGAGTGGGATGAGAAGGCACAGGTTCATAAAGTCCCTCTGACTAATGAAGATAAGACTGTTATAATAGCGAGAGAGAGAGGGAGAGAGAGCATATTCAGTTTGTTTCCTTTCTTATTCAGGCCTTGAACTTCGACTGGCTGCGAGTGAAAGAAAAGGAGAAAAATCCATGACTATCAAGCGCTCTTTAGAGTCTAATTCTCCCTCCGGTTGAGGAAAATCATCCCATAATTTGGGTACAATTTTCAGTCCATGACATCCTCGGACAGGTATTGGTTGATGTGTCCTCTGATGGCCTTTGATACACTTCAATGATTTTTGACTTCCAAAACAAGAACTCCATTTTCAGCATTTATCTTTCATTTTGTTTGCTCTGTGTGAGTTGGCTCCTCGGTTTGGTTCCTCCGACTGTTGACTCACAGCTTTTTGATATTTCAGTGTTTGGAGCTTCAGTGGGTGAGAGCAGCCATGGGCCATGTGTAGACCCTCCAGTTACAAGTACACACTCTTTGTGAAGCTCAGTAATTACTTCTCTCAGGAATACTCCCATACAAAAACTTCGAGTGTTTGCTGTTCGGACAGCAGGCAGTCTGGTCCAGAGCTGGGTCAGAGTCCCTTTACTTCAGCGCTACAGTAAATAATACATTTGAATTCTGCTATTACAAACAAATACAGGAATAAAATACTTTCAGAAAGCGACCAGATGACAGTTGGTTATCTGCTGAAAGATATTTCTTGCAGTGAAACAAAAGAAAGAATTTTTTAAAAATAAAAACAGAATAAAATCCTCCTGTTTTCTTTTGGTGGCACCTTTAAACATGAAAATTTTCCCACTTACAGAAGTTTCTACATCCAAAGTTTGCAGGTTTGATCAGCTTTGCAGGACTCTTTCGAGATTTAATTTTAGTTTGTTGGCTTTTTCTACTCACTGTGCTTGCAAAAACAACCATGACCTCCCTCTAAAACCTGCCATCGTCAAACCATTTGCACCAAGTTCAAACATTTTTTTTTTTGCAAAACTTCAACCTTAACTTGTTGATACATTCATGAACTTTAATTTCTAAGCAGGAAGGTAAATGAAAAACAACTAGCAACCCACCTCGCTGCCAGGCAGAAGTAATTTGACTGCAGTTCCTGAAGTGTCCACATGGGGTTGTCTCTAAAGCCAAAGAATCTCAGTTATAGCTCATACAAACATGTGCGTTCAAGCTGCAGGATATCTCCTCCTTTAAAGATTAAGAAAATGTCAAAACCTACAGATGCTGAATTGGAAAGCTGCTCACAGAAAATGTCCCAACTTCAGAAATTAAACCCCTGGAGTTTTACATGCTTTTGTCTCATGAAAGATGTGGCAAGGGACTCCAAAAAATCTCCTACCCACATTCATTTTTGTTGCAACCTGTTCCTCCCATCAAGCATCATCCTTCATGTTGATAACAGGGTCTCTGCCTCAGTCTGCCTGCATGCTCTCATTGATCTTCTCCAGCAGCAGCAGCAGCAGCAGCAGGCAGCTGTTCTCAGTGACGGAGCAGCAGGCGGAGAGCGCAGCATTTGGTGCTTAAGAGCCAGATGTCTCCAGGAAGACCAGGAAGAAAGAATGAAATGGTAAAACTAGCTTTTTGTGGAGCTTCAGGTTTCTTTTACCTCCATCTGTGCTGAGTTGTTGCAAAACCTGTGAACACAATCTGGATTCTTGAGAGAGGATTTGACCTAAGTTTTAAACTGAGGGTTTGGAATACTTTTGGTACGGATTCTGTTCAGTGTTACAAAAACAAGACTTCTGAGCTCCCAGTTTCTCCTGTCAGTCTTCATTGCTGTAAAGCCAGGTGCACAGCTGAGATGCTGCAAAGCTGCATTTATTCCTGCATGTGCTACACCTGCCATGATGTCTGGACATGATTGCACAGCATGGAAGTGGTATTTTCCTCTGCACAGCGACTGTTGTGAAACTTGTAAGATCTTTATCCGAATGCATGATCCCAGTTGCTTTCATTTTGCTGGAGTTGCCCTACTGCGGTGGCTGGCAGGTCTTTTTAAAAGCTCATTTTGTACCTGTCAGTCTGTGCGATCTGGGATAGCATAGCTCTGCGGTCACCTAACCTCCTGTGGACTTTAATACGAGTGTTGAATAAAGCAGTAACCTACACATCCTTTTACAGCAGTCGACAATGACGGTCAAGTTTTCTCAGAGAGACTGACAAAGAAGAGTGAAGGCTTTTCACGCCTTCCTTTCACGTTGGATTGTTGGTTACTTCTCCATAGACATTTGTGATGAATGGACCCCGTGAATGGGCTATTAGGAAGTCTTTTGGGGACATTACAAAGAGGAAGACATGCTGGGAAAGTTTAAGTGAAAACATTTCCACAATTTGCCGACATACGTATGAAAGAAAAGAAAAGAAGAAAATGGAATGTTTTGACTCGGAGGAATAAAAGATGACTGTGCTGATTTGGACATTATGCAAAGCGCTGGCGTGAGCCTCGTGGAGGCTTTGAGTATAGCTCAGGCTTTTAAGTGATTGAGTTGCCATTTCAGGTAGCACTGAAAAGAAATAATAATCCATGTGATGAAGGAGGTCTTTTAGAGCCTACTGGCACAGAGAGAAGCCAGATTGCTGAGGAATGAAGGCTGCAGAAGCTGCAGAGCTGGGCTCTGTGGCTTGTCAGAGATGAGGAATGCATACAATAAGCCTGTGGCAATCCTGCCTCATTAGTTTACATGCACACAACACACACAAACACACAAACCAAGGGAAGAGATGCACAACACAAGTACAAACAGACACAGCATGACAACAAACAGACAAAATAAATTCAAACAGATGCAGTGACTCTGAAAGTGACCACAAACGGGTACAGAGAGGCTGCAAACGGACAAAAACCAGATTAACGGCCACAGGACGACTATCAGCAGAAAGAGTATATCTACAAACACATTGAAGAAGACGCTGCACCAATGCAACAACAAAGTAACTTCAGAGAGGTTTAGAGTTACAACAAACATGCACAAAAAATTCATCAGACTCAGAAAAATGACCAAAGAGCAACATGATTGCGAATGACTGCCGGCTTCTTACTTTTGTTGGCTAATGGTAGCTTTCTGTGATGACACCAAGGTGCAACCTCAGGTCCGAACCTATGAAACAATTTGGAGGTGCTTAAATCTGCCGTTGGTTGGGTGCTTGAGGCTGGCTCTAGAAGTACCAGAAGTTACATGCACAAGCCAAAATAAGTCACTTTCAGATAAGAAATTCACATGTTTACATCCAGGTACAAATGATGCCATCTGTCGGAATCAGTAATTTTGCTAACAGCATGTGCTGTACAGGTGGTGTGATTTTCCATGACTCCGCAGTTTAGAAGATATTAAGATGGTGAGCTCGACCAATCAAAGGTACAACTCAGTTTATGTGACTGATGGGCGCCCAATAGCTGTCAGTGCAGAAACATATCACCAGTCCCATTTCCAATATGGTCACACCAGACATTTAGCTCCAAGACTGCATTTTAGAGACCGATGGTTGATGTTAAGGAGACTAAGTCCATCAATTATACAGTTTATGGATGACATCAACTGCAGCCACTGTTGGAAACTAAACTGTTGATGTTTCTATATCAGAGGGTTTCCATA
The DNA here is from genome assembly GCA_008086565.1 of Thalassoma bifasciatum. NCBI lineage: Eukaryota > Metazoa > Chordata > Actinopteri > Labriformes > Labridae > Thalassoma > Thalassoma bifasciatum. Next base: position 26,573 of record RPOG01000687.1, read on the forward strand.
GTTTGGTCTGTTTCTTGGTCCAACGTTTCTTTTTCCAACTATCTCTGATTCAAAACCAACTCCAAATAGCAACTTAAGTCAGTGGAAAGTTAGTTATGATTCAAACTACTGGACCTTACATCACCAGATCTGGGCTAAGTTCTGTAATAGAGTCTCCAGACTTTTAAAAAGAATATTTTCTGATTGAGGAAACCAATCTGTTGGTGAAAATGCAGAAAGAGACTACTTGATTACTTTACAGAGAGCCAGCTGTGAGTTAACATTAGTCTTAAAAATGACTCATCTTCCATTTCCTGCTTATGCGTTTTTTTTCTATACTGGGATCGCTGTCATGACGTCTGCAATGAGACACTAGCCTCATTAGTCACGTACCAACATGAAAACATTGCGTTAAACATTGTCATCAGCTTCTTTCATGCACTGAAAAAGAAACAGAGACGGGGAGACGTGGAGGTACTTGAGGCTCTGACGCTAAATCCTCTCCACCACTCACCGTAATCTTCTGTGACAAGCAGCTTTCAAAGGAGACAAAACCCGAGTGAGGGAGATACATCAAGAAAATGAAGATGTGGGGTTTAAGGGGACGGTGCAACAAGAGAGCGGTGTGAGGGAAGAGTCATACCGGAGGTGGATGGAGTGCCAGTAGGTGTCCTCATTCAACAGTGAGAGGAGTGAGCCTGCAGCTGCCATTACAGGAGCAGATCAGTGTTACAACACCCTAGAGCCTTAAATCCTAATCTTCTCTTTAACCCATACACTATTCAAGGTGCAGTTAGAATGATATCTTTATGCTTTGCACAAAAATCATATCACTTCCTGTCTCTGGCTCAGGAAGCAGAGGAAATTCAGTGCCCAAAAGGGAAACATTCATTCTTTGCACATTGTGGCTGCAGGATTTTGCTGCCTGCTATTGCGTTCTTTAATCAGAGCAGCTTTCACTGCCTTTATTCTGACTTTAAACCACTGTTACATGCATTTTAAGATTAAAAATAGTCCACATGGAAGCTGTATTTCTGCCCACACGCAGTGACAGGGAGAACCTCTGCAGGAGGATGAACCTCAAGTAAGAACAGAGCACTGTGTCTGTCCGTTCACAAAAACAGAGGTAGTATGAGCAGGTTTTGTTTATTCAAGCTGTCCGGGGGTAGATATGACAGCAGCAGGCTGACATTGTTGCACATTGATGTTTGCTCTGTCTCTCACAGGCTTCACCCCCTGACTCTCTGGTCGAGGCTGTTGTTGCAGGTTGCAGCTGTGGAGAAAGAGGTTAATTGTGCACCAGGGAGGCAAGGAGGAGGAGATAAAACCCGCGTTCTGATCTGTAAATCAATGATTATATATAAATATATTCTTTGATGTCATGTACAGATGCTATAAATACACTCAGAGTAAACATGCAGAGAGACAGGATGACAGAGGGAGCAGGCAATAAAACGGGGAAGGCTTGGTGATGTGTGAGAGCAGCAGCAGGCAGATCGATAGTGACAGTGGGTAATGACTCCTGTGATCCTGCTGGACCTTTGGGGGCCGACCCGGCGCCTCCTCTCAAACCCAGCGTGGCCTTCGCAGCTCGATCATTTATTACCTCTGTGAGAGAGGAGGGAGGCAGGTGGGGGGGAGGGGGGAGTGGTGGTTGGACTGGTGGTGAGGAAGGTGTGAGGATCATTCCTGCAGACTTCACGCTGTGTTCAGAGCCGAGATGAGTAAAGACTGTTATCAGAGGTCAGTCCTTTAAAAAACTTCTACCAAAGACCAAACTTGACTCAGAGAGGGAAGAAAGATCAGACCCTGCAGGCACACAGGGCTCTCAGTGAACATCAGTGTTCATAATCACACATTTAATATGGAATATAGTCTTTCGAACAGACTCTTCAACAAAATTTCCCTCAAGTCAATGTTTGTGTAAAAGTCACTCCTGTGTATCAAGAATTTACGGCCATAAGGTGTCACAATAAAGATATTAATGAAAATGTTATTGCAAACTTGGGAGGAAAAATACAACAACCACAGGAACAACAAATAGTTGTAACAGAACACCCACAAAGCCCCACATCTGACAACAATGTGCCCACGATGAGACATTTGTGGATGCTCTGCAGGAAATGAGGAAAAACAAAAAGGGTAAGAAGGAAGACATACAAACAGACGGATGAAAAGCTACAGACAACTGATGGACTCTAAGACAAAGATATAAGCTTGTGGTTCTTATTCAACTGGCAATTAATGGACTGATGGAAAAATAGATTGATATTGTCAATGCTACTTTCTTTGCGTTAGGACTGCTGCACAAGTACTGGGCTTTGGGACAGCTGAGATCCAACAGTAGCACTCATCCAAAAGTATATGACCAATGTGCTTACAAGTCAGAGTTTACAAAAATCTTTAAAGGTAGGGTCTGCAGGAATTTTCGTTACTGTTTGTAGACAACACTCAACTGGACTCCTCCATGGCTCAGTGCCAGTAGCAAAGCATGCCCACTACCTCTGATTGTAGCTATGTGAACACACTTACCAGCCCAGTGAGCACCTGTTGCATCATGTTTCCAAGTAGGAGAGACTCAAGAGCTGTATGGTATCCTGGGAATGTATAATCCTTTCTGTTCTGTTACGCTATCGTAGCTGCTCGAGATAGATTTTCCCACTCTTTATCATCAACACACAAAGTTTTTCTTTTAAGGAAAATCTTGCAGACCCTACCTTTAAAAACACCAGAAAAAGTCACAATATTTGTTGGCAGTCACTCAAAAAAAAGGGGTCTGAAAACTTGCCGAATACAGTGACAAAGACATTAAGATGGTAACAGTGAGTGTAGTATGACTTGTACCTCCTCCTTAATGAAACTATGTTGAAACAAGGCAGACTTTACACTCTGTGATTGGTCTATTGGGTAGCATATTTTTTGGGCATTTCTGAAGTCAACAAACATCTCACATCTCCATCTCTTATCTTTTCTTCTTTGTAAATATCACTGTGTGATCATCAACAACATGAATCAGCTCCAATATAACAGAATAAGTTTCTGTGGCGAAGCAAGCAGAAAAAGTAGTGTGACCAGAAACAGGCGAACCCAAAGTCATAGGGACCACACATGTCCACTTTGGCCACTGGTGTTATGTGTAACCAGAAACAAACTCTTCGCTGAGATCAGGGATGAACAAAATGCTGCCATCTTCTCCTGAAGAACCTGTGCTGTGTGCTGCTGTTTTGGAACAAGCATGCCCCTTGTCCCGCTAGTTTATCCAATCTTACATTAACCTTAATACCGTCAATATACGGTAAGTGTAGGTCAGGCTGAATCCTCTCCTCTCAGCTCTTCTTTTTTTCTCAGAATATAACAAAAGAAATCCTGCCAGAGCTTGCAATAATGCTCTCTGAGGTGATAAAAGAGTGAATTTATCTCTGCACTCCAAGAAATTGGAGGCTTTCTGTCTGAAGAATAATACCCATTCCAGCAGCTCAGTAGATAAAGTTCAAACCTCAGATTACCCGCTCTGATGTGTTCAGGGAGCTGGAGATGCATCTATACAGATGTTTGTGGCGTCCGATTAAGAAGCTCAGGGGGCGTTTGTTGGGATGGGGAGCAACAAAAACATGCAGATATACACCCAGACACATGAAATCTTAATGTTTACGTTCAGACATGGCAGCTCACAGCGGGGCGAAGAAAGCAGACTGCTCAGGGCGGCTCATGTCAAGAGAGGAAACATTTTGGCCATGTGGATGTGTTTTGCTTTTGAAAATACAAACAGGGCTGAACAGATAAAGTCAACACAAGTCAGAAGACTGCATTTTCCATGTACACTGTCACCCAAAAGAACAGTGTCCCAGCTGGACTCACACTCAGCTCTTACAACTCCATGAGAAGAATTATGTGTTTTACCTTACGTAAGCTCACTTCTGTGGAGGGAGCAGCGTCTTCACATCCTGTCTTTAATGAGATCTGATTCAGATGTCGTGTTCCTGTAACTCGTGGTGTCAGTATGCAAAATTCAGCCCAGATGTGACTAAAAGAACTGGGTGACCCACTTCTTCCATAACTCCAGTAAATAGTCAGGGAACATCAGATCTCCACAACAAAAACTCACAGCTCACACGTGTCAGAGAAATGAGGAGCAGAGAGCTGATGGTTAAGTACAATCAAACAAAATCTGTCAGGATGTTCACGTTCCCATCATGAGAAGAGAGAAGTCTTCAATGCACTGAGACCACAGGGTAGTGGATATGGAGAATCAGAGAGTTCTGCAGAAAGTACAGATTTTTCTGTGACTGTAAAATCCTGATACTTGCTACAAATTTCCTCACATTTTAAGGGACTGTGAGGATTTTCTAAGTGATCTTGAAAAAAGTCTAATCTCTAGATATATACCTGATCATAACCCCCAATTTAAAATGTGATTATCAGTGCTGAAAAATGATTATTTTCAAATGCTGATTTCTAGCTTCTCAATCTGGTGTGACTGTGTCAGACCATGCAGGCTGATGAAGTTCAGCAGTGAGAAGAGAGGAATCTATTTTTCTCTGCTAAAAATGATTTTTTGGATTTGTTTGGTAATAGCGGACACTGGAGCTTGACTGTCTGACGGTAAAAGTACAAAAAAGCAGAAGAAAAAGCACAGTGATAGAGCACAGGCTAAAGGCCAAAACATTAGCTGAATGCTAAATTAAGAGCCAGAGGCTACAAAAATGAGCAAAAGGCTAAAACACAGGCTAAGTTTTTTGTGATGATGTTCATTCCAACCCACACACAGGAGTTATGCTGCAGTGATCTGTTCAAACCTGCGCAAAACTTCATATGGATTCTCCTCACAGTCACTTTAAGACCAGGAACACAACAGATGACTTAAAGATCTTAAGCAATTAAAAAAAGATCGGCTACAAGTAGTCTACAAGTAGATTCTGTATGTCTACATGCTGTATCTATGCCCAAAAAATAAACCATAAATAAATTAAACTGGTTGAAAATCTTTCACCTTTCCTCAAATTGTAAATTCAGGAGAGAAAAACAATTCAGAGCAGTCTCAAAAAATGGATCACCACCGTTTTCCTCTAAGAGTGTCTGCAAACACGGCCTCTTTTCAGAGCAGCCAAAAGAAAAACTGACTGAAAATAAAGTGAAAGTTCAGAGAAGGAGCAGTTTAATGCAGGACGACGAGGACAAAAAAAAAAGTTAATGTGTGAGAGAAATTTATTATTTAGCAACACAAGACTTCGAAACTTCTCAGTAAAGTATTAAAGTTCTAGTGTATGTATGGATGTGTGTGTGCGTGTGTGTGAGAGTGTGTGTTTCTGCCAAGGTCTGCAGACAGTTGAGCTCTGCAGTGGTGAACTGTTGTGACAAAGTCATTGCTCATTCTGGTGTGTTGAGCCCTGCGCCTGCTCCCGCTGCCAGTGATGATGTCTTTGTTAAAGGGCAGGTTTCATTAATATTGGAACAAAGTCATCGCTGGCAAAGATTAAAAACCCAAGGAAAGGATAAATAAAAGCTTTGTTGAATAATGCAGGGGATGAATAATTCAGTTGTGGGACATGCAGCAGTGTGAAACAGGAAACCATCTAATGTGGAAATTAGGAATCTGTCTTTATTTTTGTGATTTCAGGGTCGGGTTTGGCGTGTGGTGTCCTGTTGACGGGTAATGCGAGGAGCCTTTGGAGCACTTCTTGTAGCATGACGAGCGTGTGGAGTTCAGGCTTGTGTTTTTGAAGCATCAAACAGTCGTAGTGGAGAGGGAGTGATTGGCTAATTAACCCTGACAGTTTTAACGGCAGAGGAAGGAATCTTAGAGATCACTGAAAACAGCTTTCAGCTCGCACCGCCTGCACCATCTCTGCTGAGCACTTTGAAGTCCTGGGATGATTCAGAAAAGTGTAATTGTGTTGTAAATGAGGACGAGGGTGAGGTTGATTAAAAATCAGTGTGTTACCGGGTCTCAGCTCGGGATGACAGCCCCGTCGTTCCTCGTAGAAAGTGTTTGGAAAGTTCTCTGAACATGATAAATAGGTCACATCTCACACTCCATGCAACAGCGGCTGGCCTGATGAGGCAGTTGCTATGGAGACGGTGTCTCTGACATGGCGTGTTGTTGTGCGGTATGACGCAGGAGTGATGGGAGGATTCATCAGCGTTAATCCCTCCTATTAGAAGGTTCATGAACAGGATCTGTATGAAAACTTACAGAAATGCAGCAAAGAGATTCTGCCTAAACCTGACCTCTGACCCCACAGCAAAAACAGAAATCTAACAAGCTTATATGTCTTATTTTAAGTAAAATTGTCTAAGTAGACCTCATATGAGCCGCATTCAACTGACGTGCAGAAAAATGTCTTATTCTGAGATGTTATACGACCAAAATGATGTCCGTATCGCTTGAAATGAGTGAAAACAAAATCTGCCTATGAGGTCAGTAAAGTTTGCTCATCAAATTTCTTGAAATTAAAATAATGCCTTCATACAATGAATTTTTCTCTTACCCCATATGATCATATACTAAAAACCCCGAAAGACCAAAAGATCCTCGAAGACTACAAAGTAGCTTCATGACCTGTACATCTTTTTAAAAACACTACTTTTCTTTCTATGTAATGTAAACATTAATGATATTTAGAAGCCTATTTCTGCCAGTTAAAGATAAAAAACTGGCTTTGTTGAGAATTTCAGTTTTAATTTGGGTTAAAATGGTCGTAAATTCAAAGCCACAGTTTTGAAATTAATAATCAAAATTTTGAGATATAAATTCAAAATTACAGGACAAAGTCAAAATTTTGAGATGAAGTCAAAATTATGGGGGAAAGAAAGTCAAATTAATGAGATAACAAGTGAAGATTTAAAATTTGAATCTCAAGATTTAATTTTTTCCCCATAACTTTGTGTGCAGAGGAATTTTAAAAACCCCCCCTGGACACAATTGACTGCTGACTAAAAAATCTATCAAAACCTCTCTGAATGTATGATTTCCAAGCATCACCACTGCATCAGTATAGTACACCAGTTTCCCCCACTTGAAGCTCATTGCAGTGTACTTTCAGAGGCTTTTTCCAGCATTTTTCTAATCATCAACCCTTTTTCAAGAGGATTCATTTCTCTTTTTTGGAAATCAAGTGTAGTTCTTCAAGTTTCCAAGAAAGTTTTATTATTCATGTCGTGGAGAACAGGATGTCCTCCTGCAGAGAACAGATCGTGAAGACTTATATTATCTCACCTTAGAGCTGGACCCGTACAGTCAGCCTCAGACAAGACGAGGAAGAGGAGGAGGAGGAGGAGGAAGGATCCCTGTGTGGAAGGCCGGCGTTTTTTTTTTTTTTTCTTAGCTGGATAAAATGCAGAGAATGGAGAAAAGTGGACAAATCAAAGGGTTGAAAATCACAGACCATCAAACTATTAGACAGTCGGCTCATCCTCTGCAGCGGAGCCGAGACAATCACAGTCAGATAAGTGAAGGTGAGAAGTGGGAACATTGTGCTTACTGTGTGAAGCTTTCAGATGGCGTGAGTGAGTGGAGACTGAACCAGGCTTTAAATAGAATAAGCTGTGATACATTAATGCTGAATCGAAAGAATCTTCATCAGAGGCGTGTGCAGCCTCCATGTGGTGTTGTTAGCCTCATTTTCAGCATTCGAGATCTTCAGGAGAGGATCTTCATAACACTTTCTGAAATGAGGAGGTCAAAAGGTTCTCAAACACCAAAGTCTGCTAGCCCCACTCCCAACAAGCCTTAGGGGAGCTCGCAAATGAGAGGGAATAGGGCTGTGGAGCAGGGAGCCTTAAAGAGACAGTAGCTACAAGGATATGTCTCAGACAGAGGTTGAAATAAGGGAGCCGTAAATCATGAATGTAGATGAAGAAAAGCACTATTCATCATTTTTCAGATTTATAAGATTTTTTGTGTTCTATCCCAATAGTGAAATACTTTGTCCATGATGAAATGATACAGCCTCTCTTGAAAAACACTAACATAAACAGTATCGTTGGTGTGAGGCCAGGATAAAATGAGGAAGGAAGAGAGAGAGAGAGAGAGCGGAGGCAGCATTCAATTTACGTCTTTTCTCATGCAGGCCTTGAACTCCGACTGACTGCAGAGTGAAAGAAAAGGAGAAAAATCCATGACAATCGAGAGCTCTTTAGAGTCTGATTCTTCACTCTCGCTGAGGAAAATTATCCCATAATTTGTGTACAATTTTCAGTCCGTGACATCTTCAGACAGGTATTGGTAGACATGTCCTCTGATAGCGTTTAATTCACTTCAACGATTTCTGACTTCAAAAACAAGAACTCCATTTTTAGCAGAGGGACAGAATAAAGACTGAAAACAAGCCTGATGCTGGCTCTTTAAGTGAAACAAAGACAGATAATCAACTTTATTTCCTAACATTCTGAAGCTAAAGAGCTTTGGCATTGGTCTTTGATGCAGCTAAAAAGTTCAGGCTTAATCAAGCTTTTTGTGACATTTTACAACAAACAAATGAAAATAGTAGGGGTGCACAATATTGGATTTTTAGCCGATAACTGATATGCTGATATTTTCCACACACCAAATTGCAGAGATGATCAACTTTCTTTTGTTTTGGAAATAGCATACTGTAATTTAGTGCATATTCTTATCACATTTGTTATATAATATTCATTTTCTGTGGAAGATAATAAAATAATAATAAAATTACTGAACAACTTAATGCTCTCCTTGAGCCAATCTTAACAAAACCCCCACCCAGGGACAATTTGGCCAATTTCACAATTGACAGAGTGAGGAACCAAAACCTCTGTGCACAGGGAACATGTTGCACTGTACATGTTTTTTTTGCATATGGCCTATAGATTGGGCATTTTATCAAGTAAGCAGCAATCCATTACATCAGCCGATAACATGCTGATATCTGCCGGTTACAGATAGTTCATTTTCAAGCCAATATCAGCCGATACTGATATTTATCATGCATCTCTAAAATCAAATCAAAATAAAATAAATAATTAAAAAAGAGATGAAATTCTTGGAGAAATGTGGGATTCAAAATTAACAACTACCAGGCATCAAACGTTGACAGATTGTCTCTCTGGTGTGTAAAATCTTAAGAGCTTTTCAGCATTTCATGGGTAAATATTTATCTGGTTTCAAATCAGAACACTGTAATCGTGTGATAACAGTATTTTCAAAATCTGATATGTTTGTCGGAGAAATTGCAGCCCAATGACACATTTTGGAGTCCAAGAGTCTTTTCCTTCTATATAGTCCAGGCTTTCTATCCTCAGAGGACAATCAGTATCCATCACACAGACAAATGCAAGGCGCCCACACACAGAGCAGCTCTCTGCAGACACAGAAAAGACATCTCTGACAAGGAAACACGACACAACAGTGTTTAGAAAGAGCCTCTCCACAAACATTCTGAGATTTTGTATGAGCATCAGCATGCAGCATCACGTCGGCAGTCCTCACACACACACACATGCGCCTATGCACGCACACATACACACACGTACACATCCATGAGGCTGCAGTGGTCAAGCCCTCACAGCTTGCTTCAAAGCCTGAGCCTAAAGCCCCCTGAAAGCACGCCTAGGGCTACTCTGGCAGCAGAAATCCCTCCTCAGCCCTGCAGGAAGAAACAGCAGAGAGGAGGCAGCTCTGGAGGAAATCTGGACTGGACTGAGATCTTTCTCCTATTGACCCATTTAGTTGAGGATGAGGATTAAGGCAGAGCCTGGTTATTGGAAATTGGACATCATTTTTGTGCATTATGCAAGATAAATTAGGAAAGTATTCGAGATGTTATGAATAAAAGTAGTTTGATGGTGTGAAATAGATGCTCAGTGTAGTTAAAATGATTACAGATTATAACATAATAACTTAAATGATCATAAAAGGAATGAAATAAGTACTTTTTTTCATTCAATCTTTGTGACTTGAGTTTCAAAGAGGCAGTTTTCTCCGGCGGGGTCAGGTGATCAGCTGATATCCCAGGAGAGAATAAGGGACAAAAATCAATGGAAGGACTGAAGCAGCTGACAGCAGCCAGACAGGATTTTATCATTTCACTGTACATCCAAAAAGAGACTCTGCTTGTCAACAGGTGTGACAGGCGTTTGCTTGAGGCTTCAGGCCAGTAGGGGGCCCTGGTGGCTGACAAACTTTAAACCAAGAGGCTCAAAACGTGGAAAGTTTGCAACGACTGAATATAGCATCTCCGAGGACGCTCCATTAGATCAAGACCAAGATTGTTGTCAAAAGATTCTTGATGAAGATCAGTTGATCAAAAGGAAAATCTCTAAGAGAAAGACAGAGGGACAGATGGAGGTAAATGGGGCAGATAATGATGATTGGATATGATATCAAATGGCAGCGTGCTGTTGGTTTAGCCTCCTGGGGGAAAAGCGCTTTGATAGAGCGTCATGTCAAAAACAGTCAGATTCCTTTCTTTAATGTTTTCCGGTTCTTAAATCAACAACCTAAGCCTGTTTGGGACAAAAACAAGACGTTCAAGTGACTTACTTTGATCAGAGATCAAGAGGAAGCTTCAGCCTTTGATTTTAGTTTCGCTGATCAATCAATCAGTCTTTAATAAAACAACAGAACTAATGTCATCTCAGGACACATACCATAGCTTAGGTGGTCTAAGCTGTGCTCTTTGTGTGAGATCCAGTCTTTGCTCATGTTAAACACTCAGGGCCTGATTTAGTAAAGGATTGTACAGCTTATGCACCATCTGAACATTTTTGAAAAAAACCTTTCTTTAAGTTAAGCTTTTAGCTGAGTTTAATTCATTATTTAATTTGTCCTGATCTTTGTCTTTTTAAGGTCATATAATTTTATTTTTTAAATCTTTTTTGTGACATATATGTCCATGTATTTTATCATCAGAGTTAACAGTGTTGTTTGCATCCATGCTGACTTATTGAAACCAAAATCATAAAGATCTACAGCTCAGAGGCTTAAAGGGTCAGCTCTTTATGCTGAGCTGATCCAGTTGATTTGAATCACTGAAGAGGTTGAAATTATCCTCACTAAAACTTTCTGTACCTGATGGTCTTCCTCTCCCTGACTCTAAAACATTTCCCAGCCCTCACTTCTCCTCCAGATATATGATAAAAAATCAAACCACTAAAGTTTGTTCTCCTCTTTGACTCTGTATTTTCTGTTTACTGGTGAGTTTGTTTTCCTGGCCTTGGAGACCTTGAGCACTGTTGTTTGCCTCCAGTTCCGGGTTTGCTGTTAGTTTGTCTTTAACATTTGCAGAAGAATTTCGTTGTTGCACTAAAAATGCTTCAACAGAGTGTCCTTGTGCTTTTCTTTCTTGTTGTCAGAAGTATTTTGTTTAGCTTGTTTTATTCGTTCTGTGCTCCTCAAGACATTTTTTAAACACTGGGTGAGGTCACGACATCGGAGAAACAAGAAAAATACTTCTTTTTTTACGGTAAGTTTGTGAATTTAATTTTAGAATGGTTGCAAAAAGATATGTGGAAATTTAAAAACAGTGGGTTGAAATGCTAAGATTTATTTCCATTGTCTTCTTTGTTTTTTTTTTCTGAATTCTCAAAGCAGGGATCAACAACTGAGGTCAGAAAACAGCAATATTTTTGGCCTTTGAGAGAGGATAAATTCAGAAAGAAGGAGGTGAAGATTGAGAAAATACTCAAGCCAAAGACTGGACCAAGTTTTATAGAAAGCTCCGACTGCTTCTCAATAGAAATCAGTGCAAGAAGAAACTATGTGCCAGAGGAAATCAGTTTTGTTACTTTGACCCTGGTGAGGTGATCACACATCACCAGGTGTGTGTGTGTGTGTGTGTGTGTGTGTGTGTGTGTGTGTGTGTGTGTGTGTGTGTGTGTGTGCCTGATTGCCCCTGATTCAGCGCAGGTGTGTGGAAGCTGATATATACTCCTGAGCTCCAGCTCCCTGTGCTGACTCATACCTCACCTTCAGAGGTAGTGAGAGGCTGCTTCTCTGGTTCCAGCGCTCCCATTGTTCCCACTTTTCCCAGTGTGCTGTGTCTTGTTAAGCACTCTACACTTTCTCTGGGCCTGGCTCAGTGTTAAAGTGTCTCCTTAATAGTGTTTGTACTCTCAGGGCCTTGTTTCAAACCCAACTCTCTTTGTCAGGGAGATCTGATCTTCTGCTCAGTCTCCACTCAGCGTCTTGGCAACAGAGATTTCTCAGTTTTCTGTGGGGCCTGTTTGACTCAGCTCAGTATCATTTCACTCCTTTGGGGTCATTTCAAGAAACCTGCTTCTCTAGTCCAAAGTTGTGTCCCTCTTCCTCCATTCTGACATATTCCTGCAGAAACTAAGCATATCAAGAACTGGTTCTTGTTCAGAATTGATAAGAAATGGTTCAATCTATCCATATCATTAGACTTTATGCTTTAACAATCCCCTCATGAATTCTTCACATGATGCTAGAGCAGCCAGACCTGACGTTGCTAATTCTGCCCCAGCTAGCTTAGCTTGGCAGATAAATGACAGTTTCCCCAAGAAAATCTGATTCAGGATTTTCCTGACTTCACTTGAAGTTTTATTTAAGATGCTGTAAAACTAAACACACAAAGAAGTGTCCATTTCTCTCTCACAAGAGATTCATACTCAATACTGTCAACATGTTACACATCTCATCATTTAGAATGGAGTGGTTAGCATACATTGTTATAACTTTGGTTTTTAAAACAAAATTTCAACTTTCATCAAAGAAACATAACAACTTTTTGTGAACAATACTTGAAACTCAAAAATGTCAAAATACTAACAGGTAAATGTTATCCAAACAGGACATGCAGACTCATTGCTGCCTTGAGCGTAACTACGGCAAGCTTGAGGATCAAAACAATGCAAAGCACTGATAAGGGCATTGGTCTCAGTCAAATCTTATTCCTACCCATCCTTTGTAGTGACACATCTCATCTGCAATAAAAGTCCTTAGTTCAGCACGTAGACTGAACCAAGACTCACCAAAAACATCTGCCCCTGTTTTTTCTTAAAAATCAGACATGTCGATATTTGCACACCCTCCCAGCTCACAGCAGTCATTGCTCTCGCTGCATCAGCTAGTTTGCATCTGCATCTGAATATTAATGCAGGAGACAGTTTCAGTGAGGACACAAAGATGAAGAAGAAGCTTCAGTCTGAGACACTTCTGGAATAAATAACCCATAATTGGACATTATCAGCATTTACTGACCCATTACTGCTTTTTTTTCTTTAAGTCTGATTACATTTTCAGAGCTCTGCCCTCAAACTGACTCCATTTTGACAATATTTATCTGAATCTCATGGCTCATAAAGCTGGAGTCCAGACTTCTTTGACAACCTGAGAGGTTTATAAACTTCACAGCGTGTTGAAGTATTTGTATATGAAGTTCCTGTGAAAATAATCTCCAAAGCAGACACGTAGCAGACAGGTAGCAGCTCCCACCTGTCACTCAGAGAGTCTGAAACCAAGTTTGAGCCTTCTTTTATTTAAACAGGTGACGTGTATTTCTAAAATCCCTCCTGTGCAGCTGTCATAGAAGGAGAAATGAGCTCCTGAGACCAAAACGACGTTTGTTCCAGACTGTAAACAGGTTTCTTTGAGTGGTAAAGTTTAATAGTGGTGTCTATGGGGAGTTACTCACTTAAGGGGCCAGTCTCAAGTGGACACTAGAAGAACTGCAGCCTCAGAGGGTTGTATTATAACTTTCCTGTACATGCTCAGTGAAGTACACAAGCTATAGCTGCTCTAAAGACACAGGAAACATGAGGCATGATCAAAAAATATGGTGTTTAGTTCTTAAACCTGACGATGCTTTCCTCTGATAAAGTTGTCTGAGGATAAACGCAGAAACACACTGTATGTAGCTCAAAGGATACATCTGCTCCAAATCTGCGACCCCCTCCTCCTCCTGCTTCTCACGGCACTGTGAAGCAGATTTGGATGAGCACAAAGTCACAGTAAACTCTCTGATGATGGCTTCATCTCACAGATGCAAGTGCCTTAGCTTCACTTTTTTAAACAGGAAGTGACTCAATCCTGATCAATTGTAGAAAAGTTTCTCTCACTGGAAGCTCGGCAGGTTTGAACGTCATCGAGCAGAATGATGAGTCAACATTAGCATGGAGTCTAACTGTTGACAGATTCTTATTAAACATCTCAGAGTATTTGTTCTACTGATGTTCCTGTAATGACTTGACTTAGAGGTTTCCTCAGTATGAATATCTCAGATGGTCGACGGCAGCACCCGTAGGCTTCAGTCCCCAATTATTTCAATTCAATCTGTCCGTAAGAAGCAATCAGCAATAAGCTCTCCAGCAGCAGCAGCTCGTGTGTTTGTCCACTTTAATTCACTCAGATATCGCATGGCTTCAGTCAATAAAAATGTTCTCTGTCCTTACCGCTTCTCCCAGGCTGTTTTTATGACAGGATTAAATTGTCCAGGCCACAATTAGGCGAAAGTAATTTCCCCGGTGTGTGTCTCTTTCGCTTCTTTTTCAGTCATCCCACAACTCTGCCCGAGCTAATTCACTCCTTCCACACCCGCTCACCCGCTAAGCAGGGCAAGTGCTAGAAAAATGACTGTCTTTTTCTATTCCAAAGAGATAAATCTCATTTTGTTGTGCCAGCTGCAACATCCCATCTACTTGGGCCCTGCAAAGGATAATAGACTCGCCGAAAAGCACGAAGCGTTTCATGGTTTCTGTGCCAGTCTGCCTTAATGCGGTTCAAGTGATACAAACATCTCAATTGCATGCTTGTACGTTTCAGTTACTGTTTACATTCATTCTGCAGGGTTCAGACTCAGGTCTCTGTTACTCTCCACCACTGTGTGCGCTCCTTTAACACCACGTGTATCTCAGAGTAATCCAGCTGTCGGCTGCTCCATAGAAAGATGTCTTAACCTATGAGAGAAGATGTGGAGAGATAAGTTTGATGTCAGATATCGCAGACATCTGATACTGCACACCATCTCAAACCAGCTCCAGATAAATGTGTTTTAGTCCAGTGGGAGAAGTTATCTCTATTTTGGCCAATATGAGTTTCTGTGAGCTAGGACTTGTGCAAACCTAGGGTGACCATACTTTGAAAATCCAAAAAGAGGTCTCCTTTGAGTTACTGCAAAAATACCCAAAGACACCCAAGATGGCAAAGTAGCTTCATGACCCAGACATTTATTTAAAGCCCTTCTTTTCTGTGTGAAGTGAACATTTTCTATAACTGAAACATAAACAATAAAAGCCCATTTTTGCAAGTTAAAAATATAAAAATGAAATGCCTGCTTTAAAAAGACTTTTCTTTTTTGCCCATATTAAGTCAAAATTTTGAGATAAAAAGTCAAATTGATGTGATAAGGTCAACCTTTCTAATTTTTATCTTTAAATTTTGACAATCTTCCTTATAATTTTGACTACCTCAAAATATTGTCTTTCAGTATTTTGACATTTTATCTCAGAATATTGATATCTCTGAATTTGGACTTTTCTCATAAATGATGATATGACTTATTACAAGATTTTAACTATTTTTTTTTATATCTCATTTGACTTTTTATCTCAAAGTTTTGACTTTTCTCTTATCTTTGACTATATGATACTAAAATTGTCTTTTAATCTCATAATTTAGCTTTAATTATCTCAAAATTTTGACTTTATCTCATAGTTTGGTCTTTGATGTTGGGACATCAGAATAATGCCTGTGCAGTGGCTTCTTATAAATATCAGTGGTTAATTTAACAAGCTGAGAAAAAAAAGGAGGACATGTCTAGGCAAAAGAGGATGTACAGTCGTTCTAGCAAACATGTCTTACTGCTCTTCACTTGACTGCTCTGCTAATGATATCCAGCACCATAATCTGTAGCTGGGAGGGCATGCAGGTTATGTTGGACAAACACTGATTGATCTCAGGTTGCAGGCGTGGATCTCCTCCTCTCTCCCAGATGACCACGTATTTTTCTTTAAAATGAGTTGTTTGCAGAGCCGAAGGAGAAATTATCAGCCAGGGAGCTGTAAATGAAAAACAAAACATCTGCTGAGGCACAATTTGAATATTTCAAGCCTTGGAAAATGGAGTTGGAAAAAAGACAAGCGATGGATTTCCATCCCTGTAAGTGCCCGTGAATGCTTGATAGGAGAAGTGGAATTATGGGACGGCTCAGACAAGACAGGAGCTAACATTAGATGCCAGGATTATGGAGTCACTGATTGGTCCCTCTGAGATTTAGCGGGTAGACGGAGAGCACGGAGAAGCTTCTGGATTCCTGTAAACTCTCTGATAATGATGAGGAAGGAGAGATCGCCTGAGGCCAGAGGCACAAGAGGTTTCTGGAGGTGAAGGAGGGCGGCCATAGTAGGGAACCCAATCTCTGGTTTACTCTTCAGTTACTATTTACGTCTATGACTTGTTAAAGGTGGATTATTTCATCTGATGTGAGTCACAACATGCCACTTAAAGCAGATATGGACAGCTCATTACTCATCCTGTGCTGTAAACACAAGTTGGTATTCTCCAAACACGCATAACATGCTTTTACTGATCAATTCAAAGGGCTGACATTTTTCTGGCTCATATTGAGTCTGATAGGACTAGTTCTCACTTAAAAAAACACAAATAACTAGATAAGATTTCAGTTTTTCCCATGTGTTGGGGAAGAAAGTGTTGGAAATCCTCGGTCTTGTGATGCGGCTGACTTGCAACCTGGCTCTATGGTGCACCCACATATCTGAAACCCAGATATCTGCAAGTGTGTCCTATTCCTGTCACTCTGACTGTAGTTGTACAAAATAGACTTTTCTGTTACAGCAGTAAGTTTCCATACGAAGGAAAAATAATCATTTTATGCTGGACAACTGTTTTCATTCATATGATGTGCTCTACATGTGACCATTATTTCAAAAACACAATAATACTTGTTCTCTACTGTTGATGAACCTGCATTAGCACAATTGAAGTTATGCCTCCAATGACATTAGTTAGAAGTTCCTTTGTCCCTTGGTCCTTCCTTTGTCTTGTATCTCCACCTGTAATGCACTTGATATTTCAAACAATCTCAAAGTGCTTCAGAGCAGATAAGAATGATAATAATAACACACACTTTGATTTTAAGTTAAAAGAACTCATGAACGACTTTTCATAAAATGCATTCGTAAAAAGATTTGTTTTTAGGTCCTGTTTAAAAATGTCTGCAGTCTGTGGGCCCCTTAGGTGGTCAGGGAAGACGTTCCACAGTCTTGGTACTGCAGAAGAAAAGGCCCAATCACCCATGGTGTGGAGCTTAGTTCTGGGGGCTTAGCCATGGTCTTCAAGTGCCCCCAAAGATAATCAAATGTATACTCTAGGGTATCTGAAACATAAAGTTTACATTATAAATTTTTCCATGTGTGGCAATTTGTGGCCCGCCCTGTATTAGCTGAACTCTGTACGGTTCATTCTGCAGTCCTCTTTTGAAAAGTAATGCATAAAAAGACATAAATGTTATTTTGTTTTTTTGTTTTTTTTCCTTCCCAGTGCGTTGGGTTAAAAACTCACACAGACTAGAAGTGACCAGCAGTAAGTCTTTAAAGTCTGCCTCTGCTGAGTTTTGCAGGATAATGATTATGCAAGTGCCTGGTTATCTCCTGAAAGCTGCCACACACTTGATGGATGACTTTTATTTACATCTGAGTGATGAAGAAAAATAGAGACAAGGGTCTTTTCCCTCGGTGTGATGGAGCGAGCCGGCTGCTGTAACCTTGGCGCTCGCTCTTTTTGGTATGGATGTCTTTATCCTGAGAGGGTGATGAATTCACCAGAGCCGTGTAACTCCAGCAGTGAGTGAGATCGTTCATCTGCTGCCATGTAAAATTGCATTGAACTGGGACGATCTTTCAGCCGAGGCCTGGTACAGAACTTTAATCAAGTTTACTGCGGGTGGAGCCGGCAGAGCGAGCTGGATTTACATACGGAGAGCAGGTCGGATCGGCACAGAGGAGTGAGGTGAACGAGCCTCATAAACATTTTAATCCAGCTGCAGCATGTTGATACTGTCACACCTTAAAGATAGCTGTGAGTGATCCGCTCACTGAGAAAATGGTTATCGTGGTGGAGATGCATTACTTCCTTACAGGACTAAAAAGTCTTTTGATAAGCCCAACAGCAGATAGTCACATATTTCACTGCTCCCACAATGAGAGATCTCTCCTCAGAGGAGACGCTCTGTGCTCTGATTTTCTCAGATACTTTCAATCAAAACACAACCTTGGATCAAAACCATGATTTATAGAGGCGTTTAGATTATCTGTGTTGTATCAGAGGAGCCATTGGAAAGTCTTTAGCTCAGAGTGATAACACATAAACAAATCGTCTTTGAATAGCACATCTGAGGATCCTCAGGTGTCTGGATCATTGTCAGTGAGAGCTACATTCAAAGGTCCATGAGATACATTGTTGGCATCACTGATGTGAATTTTTCTTTTTCAGAGGATAACATAAGAGCAGATACCTGAAAAGAGAGCACTACAAAAAAGAGAAGCTCAAATACAAGATAACACTAAGTTTGCTGAGGAAAATATCTTAGAACTTGTCCAATTATCTGTCCATGCTGCACGGTAATTAGACTTGACAAATCTACAAATGAGAATTTGAAATCTAGAAATGAGTGGACCTTGATGAAACGACAGCAAAATTCTTATTTTTAGGTCAAAATACTTAGAAACGGACATCTTGGGACACAATGAGTAAAAATATACTGACTAAGATTTTTTTTTTAATTGTTAAGTTTAGCAGTTTAACATCATTGGTTAAACTCTGTTTCCAGCTGATAAATTGTATTTTGGTCTTAAATCAAGCAACATGAAGGTGTTAATGAATCTTATAAGATTTACATTGATGAGATCCTTGGTAAGAGAACCATTATATACAGGCCTATTAATAATACATTTTATATTGATTTTATCAACTGATTTCTGTTTTTCACTGAATTTTAAGATCCTGTTTACTCAGAGATAAAAACAATGAAATAACCTTTAAAACAATGTAAAATATCTAACATGTCTAAATGTAAGAATTTAAATCTTGCTTTGTGCCCAATAATTTGCAGTTTATCTTTAGTTTTCTCCAGCGTTATTTCACACAGCAGATGGTGAACTTGTCCACTACATAAAAACACATTTTATCCAACAATGATGAACTTTCTCTCTCCGTATTATCAGCTCTAATGACCCCACTCTCCTCTCTAATGATGAACTGTGTGTTTCTGCATGTTGGATCAGCCTCTTCAAAGCTGAACCGCTGCAGAGCGATCACACGCCGAGGAGGAAAAACGCTCAGTTTATCACGTGAACCTCAGCTGACCTGGTTTCCATCTCCAGCTGTGTGGAGTCATACCAAACATCTTTCTCCAACAAAGGGAAAGGTCAAAGGTCACTTTGGAGTAAAGGGTTGATTAGGGGGCAAGTTGTAGAGATTCACACCTGCTCAGATTTACCTGCAATAAAGACAGTTTAAAGGTGTGAACGCTTCTTTGTTGCACAGAAGGTGTTAAAAGGATCAGAGAGTGCACTGTCTTTTAAATAAGCTGCTTTCATAAAGATGAAGACTTAAAGTATATCTATCTGAAAGGAGGTTTTAAATTCCACTCAGCGTTCAGGAAATGCTTGAATTTACTACAAGAAATAAGTCAACTCCATTTCTTGCCTTGGAGACTGAACTTGGGGTGGAAAGGCCCAGTTTCTTGTGTGTGCTGTGTTTCTGAAGCTTCATACCTGTGATTTGTATTCATGTCTTCAACATGATCTTGGATATTTGTTGATTTTTTTAAAAGTCTGCTGCACAAAAAACGACCACATAACTGCACGTCTTCTTTTTTTGATGCCCAGATTCCCTTATAAGGCCGCCTACCCTGTCCTGGACCTCCAGAAGCCCACTCGGCTCTCAGACCAGCCCTCTGTTGACACCCAGAGTAGGAGGCTCCAGAGATAGATGTGGTGGGAGGTCTGTCACAGGAACAAAGACTTGAGGTCACTTATGTAACTCTACTGTTAGATTTTGGATAGGAGCTTTTGATTTAGAGCTTTTGATTTACTCTGCAGGCTGTGCCGAATAAAAGACATCTGCCCACACTGGACGCTCTGCACATCTGTAAACAGATGAGTAACTGAAGAGTAAACTGACTCCAAAAGAGTTTCTTTTAAAGAAGGAGCTGATTCTGACCTGAACAGACAATGTTTCCCTTCTTTGGCACAACCACTCATGCGAAAACTTTGGCAGCAACAAGTGAAGTTTGGCCATTTGCTGCAGACATGCTTCTCCAATAACTGATTAATGCTTTTCATCTTTACATGACCTCAAAGAGAGAATATTTCAGGAAGCATACAGCATTAGAGAACACACACTGCCAGCAGCATCCCTCTGCCTAAAGTGATGGTTGGATCTGTGCTGACCTGTGATGAGGGCTGATGGGAGCAGCTAATGACCTCAATAAAAGAAGGGAGAGGTGGAGGAGGATGATCCGACAAAGCTCTGCAGGCACAATGCACTCATACACACACACCTGCACATACAATCAGCGCAGTAAAAAAAAAAAACCATGAAAGGGTCAGTGGTGTCTAACCTCGCTGATATTGCACAACTAGTTATTTTCCAGGATTCTAGATATGTAACTGGATTTCTGCAGGGACTGGTGCAGATTTTTAATTTCAGTTTGTTCCATGTGTTTGTGCATGCCTTGGCTCTATCAGTGTAGTTAATCAGCATTGACTGCACAATGTTTTAATTCCATATCTCCTCTTCACTTCACCTGAGTTAAGCTCAAGCGGCAACCTCCGGTCTGAAAAAATGAGACAACACGGAAGTGCTAAAGAGCTGCTTTTCCTCAAGTGACCGCTTGAGGCTGGCTCCAGAAGCACCGGAAGTCTTGTACAAATGAACGGGAAAAAGACCGTTTTCAGAGCCGAAATGAGCGTATTTAAAGCCTGGTACAAACTCTGTGTCCCGTCTGGATCGCTAATTTCGCTAATGGCACACACTGTGAGGGGGTTGAATTTTTTTCTAACTCGGCCGTTTGGAAGATATTAGGATCGAGAGCTTGCCCAATCAAAGCCACAGCTCAAATCACGTGACTGACGGGTGCCCAATAGCTGTGAGTGTGGGCACGCGTCACTCGTCCCATTTCCAATATGGCCGCGCCCGCCATTTAGCCTCAAAACGGAGCTGCAGTAACAGACGGGTGATGTCACGGAGACTACGTCCATGTTTTATACAGTCTATGGTTAAGCTGCAGCTTTCAAAGCCCTTCTTGGTGTTTGGTGCCACTTACAGGACTATCACTGTCCCTCTATCATTCACCCTCCTAGTGTTTGGGTTGTGAGTGATATATGGCAACATTTCAGTGCCAAAACCCCTAAAAAACACAAGCAGTGGACAGCAAGACCACTGTCCGCTCGCTCGACTAAGTTGAGTTTTGGAAGTACGGGGCAGGCATTGAATAGACATTGATTTTGTTGTTGATTATTTTGACAGGATACGAGAAATGTGCGTATAGACTGTGGCCACAGTTCCATGGTGATGGATGGCTTTAAATTGTGACACCATTAAAAGACTATAAAAAGTAAAGGAAAGTTATCAAGAGTCTGTCTATTCAGAGGTGATCAGAGTTGTGCTGTGCTGAATCTTCAATAATACCCCCAAGAGGCTGTAAGGTGATCCTGTCCCCACGTCTTCCACTTTTCTGTATCTGCATCTGGGAAATCCTGGACATGTGCCACAAGCACAAGGACTGGTCTGATTGTGCATTGGAATTTTTTTTTTTTTTTTCGTGTGGGGGATTTGACACTGAAATGATGCCACTGTGATGGCTAACCTGAGTCACACAGGTACTTTCTTCACATCTACAAATGTCATATAAGAAGAAAAACATCAAAGCAGAATAGTGAAAACGCTTCATGAAAAAGCCAGACAACGAAGAGCGGCTGCTATCAACCCTAAAATCCACAACCTGAGATCAGTATCAGCAAAGTGACATATCAGTTTAACCCTGAGTTCACCACAGGACAGGTTGTGACCACAGGATGTCTCAGCTACTGCCCACCCTCCCTCTGGAGAGAAACAGGAGGAGTCAGTAATACTTTACATCTTCACACAGTGTGTCCTGAGTGGGATAATGGACCTGTGATACTGAAACTAAACCTGTTATTGACCCGGACCAGAGGGGACAGGCAGAGACAGTAAAGAACAGATATTTATTGTTATCCAATACCTCTATTGTTTTATTCTCCACTTTATATCTGCAGAGGAGAACAGACTGTCTGTTTGGTTTTCCTGCTGCCGCAGCGTCCCAGGAGTGCAGCGGGGAAGATTTGCTGCTGTTCAGTCATGGCTGACCCCTCACCCATCTGTAACATTTGAATCTCACGCTCTGCTTCCAGCGTAGCCTCTTTCTTTTGGCTTTCACAGCGCCACCTCCCTCCCATTCTCTGCCTCTCTCTGCTCCGTCAGGTCCCATCCTGTGATTGAGATTTCACTCCTGCGTGTTTTGACATGCTCTGTAGCCCTAACACTGATTACAGCGTCCTGCAGGACCGCATTAGCTCTGCATGACCAGACACCCTGATGTGTTAGTGCGTGTGTGAACTGCAAGGTGTGAATTCAGCCTGGTTTACTGCAACTGTAGCCTCTATGTTTCCTCCTCTTCTGCCATCACCGCCACAGAAGTAGAGAGAGACACACAAGAAGTTTGAATCTCTAGAATAAGTTTCAGGTGATAATAATCAAAAGATTGGATTAAAAACTAAAGAAGCTGAGCTTTCTTCTCCTTTACAGCTCACGCACTCCAACATTCATGATCTCATCCACAACCAGAGCTTCTTTGCCTTTCAGTCCTCCATCATTTCTGCCGTCCTCAGCATTTCTTCCCATCCATTCTCCACCCTGCAGAACCGGGGAGCTCATTCTCTTTGCGCAGAGTTAATAACCCCCTGTGGGGATTGTGACAATGCAATCATGTGAGGCAATATGTCCACAGCACTGAGAAAACACCAAAAGAAAACAGAGGAGCTAGCATACCATCCTCCCGTTCATCTAAACGCTCTCCATAGTTTATTTCAGAGCTTCTCTAACACAAAGATGGTACGAGAGGAGATCTGAAGAGTTCCCTCAATACAAGACACAACAAACAGTTTACAGTCTATCTTGTTATAGTTTTCTACTACAGCTCACAACACACTACCACAATGGTCCACATGAGTCTTCTAGTGTATATTTGTCTCTTCTAACAGCTCCTTGTAAGTAGATCTTAAGTATCTAACTGACTTTATTGCTGAAGCTATAGGAGCCAGTGTGAGCACGCTCAGATGCACTTCACTGCAGCTGGCTGGTTCAGTGAAGCTCAGGACTCGACTGTGAGCTGAATGATGAGCAGGAGACTCTGGGTCTCTTTGTGCTGCCTTCAAACGTCTGAATGAGGACAGGACTGGTCAAATGAACTGGTCGGTTACTGCAAGTGTGTTACTGCGGCTCATTTAGAGGTGTCTCTGCTGATTAAAACATCAAATGCAATGCATGAAAGATGTTCCTGAGCAGAAAGAGGATACAAATCTGGTTATAGAAGCTCTGATGCATTTTCATTTTAGTCACCTGAAATCAAAACAACAACAACAACTACCATGTTCCTGCTCATGTTTAGAAATGTGCAGATTCACTTTTACCACCTGTTTTTGCCATCAGAGTAAGACAAACTCAAGAAGCTCAACAAGTACATTTTTCCAACCACATTGGCATGTTATTTACTGCATTCAAATGACTCTGGTGTCACTTTTGTGTGAAACAACATCAATTTTAAAGGTAATTTTAAAGGTAAACTGCAAAATTTTCTGCACACACCAAGATACATTTTTTTTACATTGTATCATGTTAGATATTGAACCTTGTTTTAAAGGTTATTTGATTGTTTTTTCTCTGGGTAAACAGGATCTTAAATGTTCTGTCAGACATCTTAAAACAAGACGTCAAGATTTTTCTTCACTTGTTTGGTGAATGTCTTATCAAGCTGACAAGACCATTTATATTGAAATGAGATGTAAAAAGTTGCTTAGATTTCAGTATTTGCAGTGTAGACTGGTGTGCATCACTTTAGTTTCATATTGTTTTGTATTGTGAAATAGTTTGTTGTGTCTTTTAGTGCCACTTTTTAAATACTCACCAGTTACTAAGTTCTTTAGTAGTTTCTTCACTGAATACTTCTTCTTACTCAAGTTGTTATTTAGAAATCTATGTTTTACTTTTGCTTGAGTCAATTATTCTCACTGGAGTACAAATTTTAGCTACTCTGTCCATCTCTATCTATGATATAGTAGAAAACCGCTGATAGCATTTTATTGTGTTCACACTGATGGATTGTACAATGTATGTATCTACACCTTTGGCTTGGTCTCTTCTGTTCATTGTTTAACACTGTGAATCCAAAGATTTCAAATGTCTCCAATACACATAAATGAAAAACTACCTGAAAATGAATCATACAGTGGAAGCTTTTTTAAGCTTTCTTGAGAAATGAGATGATATCCTTGTGGGATCAGATCCATACTACCCGTTATCCACACCATTTCCAGTCATCAGCCACCAAGACATCCGATAATTTCACATTCAACTGGGAGGATATCAGTTTTCTTCCGTCCCCTGTCTCCCTTGTCTTTATGCTACATATAAGAGGTGTATAAATACTGTGAGGTGCCAAGCAGGAGCAATAACAGAGGCAGGAGTCGCGTGGTATCACGGTGTCAGCAGAAGTATTATCATTCCCTCTGGGCGCTGCTGTCGCTCTTAAATGGGTCTTTCTGGAAATAGGTTCCTCACATGAGGCGGAGAAAGTGGGTCTGGTGCCAGCTTTCCTGATAAATATGACCTAGAAACATGCAGAATCAATGCTAATATGGCTGTTTTAAGAAAAGAGGGGTGTGTAAGAGCATGCATACTGTAAAAGGCATCTCCTGCGGCTATCGATTATCCAGCTGTGGTAGGAGGAGGAGGAGGAGAGACCGAACCCTGGCCCCGCTGCATGGGAGGATCCACTTAACAAATACAAACTGAATCGTGTTTATGCAGCTGAGGATTGGAAGAGCTTGTTTAAAGCATGTCTGGCTGCTTATGGATCCGGAGCCGTGTGAGAGGAGTGTGTGGGCGTGAAGGACAAGAGTTTGATATGCAGGACCAGCTTTCTACGCTGACATGTAGAGATGAAGAGTGCAGAGGATTCACATGCAAATAGGTGAAGTAGAATAATTCATGAAATGTCACTATTACACGCAGGGCCGGGTGTGTGTGCAAAGACACCTGTTGGATGTGACACGAGCACACATACAGAGCATGCAGAACAACAAATCCCTTTCTTAGGCAAACCTGTAGATTATGGATCATCCTTCCAGAGTTTCATTTATTTTCATGCAGAATGTTATTTATACGGCCTCTGCCCTGGGCTTTCTCCTGCACAGTTAGCTGCGCTTTGCACAGATTAACTGAAGATTGGCTTTGCTTTGACATTAAAAAGGCAACACAAATACAAGAAAAAGCTTTTGTCTGTTTGCATTCACTGTTGAAACTACATAACTCAAGGCGTAGGTGCATTCACATCACCTGGAACACTTATTTCTTCAACCATGTGATGTGCTGACGTCAAGAAGATTATGCACTTCAATGAACAAAAGTGTCTTTCTTTTGAAAGGCAGGGTGTGAATGGCTCCACTTGTTGCAGAAATGAGTCATATTGTCACTGAGACCTGCAGAAATGAGATACTTTGTTGCTGATTTATAACCATAATTAAACTTTTCTCAACAAGCCTTCGGTTTCCATGACTTCCTCAAGTCTCCTTCGATGTGGCACAGATGTAGGTCTTTGTTTCTTTCATAAAAGCCGTTTCCCTCTGTGCAGGAGCAAATCAGTCAATGATATGAGGTCAGAGAAACCTCTCCATGTTCCCTTGTATCTAGAAGAAGTATTGAGACTTTCAGAAGCAGAGGAGCTCTTTGCTTAATCACTATTTTGGTCAGGTGATGTCTCCAAACCTTATGATGCCATCTGGTGCCAGATCTGATCCGTCTCCAGAGGAGGGGCGGCTGCTGCTCGCCTCATTAAAAATAAAATGGTTGCATTGCTGTTTGTGAAGCAAACTGGCATAGATTAGCCTGAAGGTCAACTGGGAGGCTGTTTTCTACTGATGCACACACGCAGCACAACACTATGCAAATGTTTCACGCTCAGCCAGCTATGATGAATCTCTAATTGCTGAAACCTGACCAAACTTTAACCATAAAGTAAATAGTTATTCCTAAAGTTTCTTGGCTCATACAATTCACTCAGAGATTGAACCTGGAGCTGGAAAAAGCTGACCCGCTGTGAAAGCCTGCCCCGACTAACAGGAACAACTCTCTGAGAAAAGATGCTGCCGCGTCAACAGACCCTGTCAACAAAACTCCAAATTGATGTCAGAGTCAATTCATCATCTGTCAGTCCGTCTGATGCTCCTCTTTGACTCAGGGGTGCCGATGTGAAGAGAGGCCAACAGAGAGAAGAGAGCGGACAGGGGCGACGGGCGGTGATGCTGCTTTTTACAGCGATGTGTGCAGGACGATGGCCACATGATGAGCGACGCTCCTGTTTACATGCATGTGCATTAAACCACCGTGACGCCGCAGTTTTCACCCCAATTTGTGCTCCATCAACTGCAAAAAACTCTTGTCCTGTCACAGCAATGTGTGCTCAGTGACTGTGCACACACACAAACAAGCACTGTACACAAATATCACCTGAGCCAAACTGCTCTGAGCTGACGTGTGGGGCCGGTGCTAAGCTGAAAATAAGGTTGACAGTGGGCCGTGTACATAGACTCTACAAACACACAGAGGAGGGTTGGGGTGGGGTGGGGGGGCTGGGCAGCTGAAATAAAGCCTCTCTCAGCGCCGCAGCCTGACCGACCTGCAGGTCTGTCCAATCGTCCATCTAACAAAATAAAGGGGGAAAAGGTAGAGGCACGAACCGGCCACAGACGCCGCCCTGTGTGTCCAAACACAAACAAACCCTGGCTGCTCTCGACACAAACTGTTTGTCAGAGCGCTGTTAGCTGGATGTTCAACACACGCTCAACGTTTGTCCTACTCTGGCCACACAACAAACTCATTTTCAAGCATTTCGACTTTCCCGGAATATATTCTGATGTCTGGATGAAACAGGAAAGTGTTCTCAAGCTGCCATTTAGTAAATCTTTCTTGGGTGCACATCCTGAAAAGAGCTGGACTGATCCTGGATTTCTAAATGAAGACCTCATCGCAGAGTTTAACAAAGTTTTCTTGATGAAAGTTTCCTGGATTCATCAGGGAGTGTTTTTGCCATCCACCCGAGGCACTTTCATGTTGAATCCGTTCAGCAGATGTAGTCGGGCAATTAATGAGAGGAGCTGAGGCAGTCTGACATGGCCATGTGTCGCGTGTCTTCTGGGTGAATGGGTTTGAAACGTGACCTCTTCTATTCCCTTTCTCTTCATCCCATCATTCCAGCTCATTCTTTCATTTTCCCCCTCTCCACACTGTTCTTTTCACCTTCTCTGTCTTCAGCTGAAGTGTTCATCCACCTCTGCACGTCCTTACGAACGTCGATTTGTTTGGTTCTCCATGACTACTTCCTCTCACTTTACTTTGACTTTGTTAAAACGCTGCAAGAACGGTTTCATTTGTCAAACCCCAACCGTCTATTTCCGTCCTCCTTCTGTTCTCTCCTACCTTTTGTGTCCTCTCGTGATGCTGATTTCAGATCACTCACCATCTGCCTCACAAGAAGCAGCTTCAGGAAACTTTTCTAATGAGAAACTGTGTTCGCTGATTCCTGTGTGAGTCGTCTAACTGTGTCAGAGAGGAGGTGAAACCTGGAGTCTGGTATGAATGCAGAGTGCATAATTAATCGAGAAGAGCAGCAGGATTCATGCTCGAGTAGTCGCCTCGTACCTCTCTGTGAAACCGTTTCATGATTTTGTTGTCCACCAAAAATGAAGTGTTTTCATTTGACCTGGATGAAACTTTAATGACGCCCGTGGAGACGGCTCATTGCAGCTGAGAGAGGAGAGTGCAGTGCAGAGGTGAGGAAACAGCAGGTGCAACGTTTAGGAAATGAAAAGGAGCGGGAAAAATCAGGTAATAAAGTCGCAGGAGCTGGAGTTAATTCATTCAGTGGTGCAGCCTTTCAGCACATATAGTACGACCTCACCTGAGGCACTAACACTCAGCTCCAGCGAGAATTTCATCACGCACACACACACACACACACACACACACACACACACACACACACACACTCAGAGAAATGAGTCTGGAGGCTGTTTAGCAGCTAAGGACAAAAAGTGAATGACTAAATGATATAATACACTCTCATAACGTGTCATCATAGACACATCATGATAAATGAGAGCTCTTAACATGCTCCATTATGTCATTATCCTGCACAAAGAGACGGGATATATGTAAATACATCGGAAGTATGGCCACGTTTTCAAAATATAATAGCCTCAGAAACAAATCCTGAATTTTTTATGTCTCATATTCTTATTTTTCTTCTAAATTCAGGATGTGAAGAAGACCAAATTAAAAAGAGACAAAACAAACTTCTACAAACGGCCTCTCTTCACTATAACAAGCTTTGAAGGTGTTTTCCTTCCTCTACCTTCAGAATAAGTCAGTCCGGTTGTTTATCCAGCTTCCAGCCTATTTGCTAAGCTCTACTTTTCACATCCTGCACTTTACACAGAACTTAGATTGGTATCATTACTCCCCCCTCCCTCTCTTTGGACCAAAGTGAACTCAGTTTACTCCCCTGACTGTTGGTATATTGCTCAGGGTGTCGGCCTTTTGTTTCAGTTTTATAAAAATAGGAAGGATCATTTTGAGATGTTGGATCATTAAAATAAATCAGGGCTTTAATATGAACTTCAAAGGGAGAAAGTGCTGTCTTTATTTCACATCAGAGACAATTGGAGGAGGCCTCAGGTGAAGAAATGAAACATCACAAACTGTGGTTAAATCTGTGGAGTTAAATGTATTAGAATATGACACGAACAAAGACAGAAGTAACATCAACACGGAGATGTCTGAAAGGAATGTAAGTGTAAATAAAAAGAGGGATGTGTGGCCTGAGAGAGCAGATGTTTGTGAGAGACGTTTGCTTCTGTGTAAAACCAGCTCTTCTCATGTTTGCGGTCTAATCATCAGGTACGTATTTGAGCAGCGACAGCTTGGAAACAGATCTGTTTGCTCCTCTTTTTGTTGCGCAGGAGCGATTACTCCTCTAACTGCAGCGGGGCGGAGGGGAAATGAAGGAAATGTTGGTTTCACTTCAGACGCGTCGTTGTGAGGGGAGAACAAAGATAAATCCTTTCCGAGCACGGTGTCTGTTTCATCAGCTGGAGGGTTTATTCCAGGAGAAGAGCCTGCAGGCCTTATCAATTTTCATGTTGGGGGTCTATGCTTCGCTTTGAAGGTGATGCTTATCACTCTTGTCATCAGCGTGTTGAGCTACAGATTGGGATCTCCACTGATCCCAGGCAGGAGAGTCACTTTGGCCTGTCATTTGCTGAGAACTCGCCGACACAGCAGCAGAAGTAACATCGACTGTCAGCTTAGTTTCTACTCCCTGCGACACTGAGGTGCTTGAAGTTTTGGCTTGTAGACGAGGTTCCTCCTCGAGCAGTCCATTAGCGCGCATGCAAAGACGTCTGGGGGCTTCGCTGTTTCAGAAAGAGCTATCCTTGGATTCTCTCAGTCAGGGAAGTCTGAGGTTTCATTTTTTAAAAAAAAGATGTTATTTTTAACACACCGTTTTTTCTTTCACTTCTCAGGATGCCTTTAGCAGCTTCACTCGATGTGTTCAGATGTGTTCAGATTCTTTGCTCTCAGTTTCTGCACTGAGCTATGATACAACAAAAAACTGATGACTGTGACAGCATTCAACAGATCACGTATGTCACAGAGCTGATGATTTCTGATGATAGGAGAGGTGACAGCAGAGTGGTCACCTGTCCTATGTGTCATGTCATGGAGATTGATGTCGTGCATGCAATTACATTAATGACACCAAGAGGTTATAGAAATAAGCATGAATAGTGGAGAGAAAGAGAGGGGTGAGAACAGGAGGAGGATCATTCAGGGAGAAACAGCATCATTTTACCTGCTGTCTCTGTCAGGCTCCCCCTCCCAGCTGGTTAGTAAAGCTATAGATTTCAATTTATACCCAGAATGCCTTGGTTAATTTTAACTTAATAGTAATGATGAGTGAGGAGGGAACATGACAGATATCAGACCCTGCTGTACATAGAAAAGTTGTAGATGGCAGTCACAGACAGTCTGAGCTCCACAGCACAGATAGACAGACAGATTGTCTGAACTCTAAGGTTTAGAAAACTGTTCTTTGATCTTTATTCTTTATTTAGATCCCCACCAGCTTCCACAAAGTGGTGGCTAGTCTTACTGGGGTCCACCCAACAAAACAACTGTAAGCAAAACAAATATTTAAAACTAGGCAATATTCATTAAAAATATATATCAATATAACACAATATAACAATATATACAACATAGCCTAATCAAACAAAGTTATAAAAATGAAAAACAAGTTGGTACAAAGACATGGGACAAAAATTAGTAATCTGAAAAAATCACAACAGTAGATATATTCATCTCTGACAAATCATCAGAATTTGTTTCAATGGCTTTTTAAAAGAATATCTGTTTTTCATCTGTCTCATACAGGTAGGCAGCTTTTCCAGGCAGCAAACTCTTGAGTTCAATTAAAATGAAAATGATTAGTTTTTTTATTCCAAACAACTACATGAAGAAGTTAAATTGACTAGCAAATATAATTCAAATAAATGAAAACAAAAGACTAACATAGTTAAAAAGTTTTATTAAGTTGAAATAGATTATTTGTTTTAACTGCCTAAGACCAGGGTTGACATGAGGCATCTTACTTTGTTAAGATAATTTCTGTTGGTGTTAGAACAAAACTATTTCATTTTTGACCTAAAATAAAATTTTAAGGTTGTCCAATAAGTTACATTTAACAGTGTATAGGTTGTCTGCAAAAGCCCAGGTAGCCCAATATAATTTAAACCATGAGTAAATACAACATATTTACTCCAGTTGAACAGCCTGAAATAACCCCGTGGTCCATTTTTCTGGAGATACTATTCATTTCAGAGGAAAACCACCTCATACAAAGACTGATGAAGAGCAGCCTCCTCTTATACGTCTGACAAAGACTCTGAGGCTGCAGCAGCTGGAGACCACAGGCAGCTGTCTGTCAGGAGCCGAGTTTGAATGAACCGCAGAGTACGCTATGTTTGTAGCCTGTCATTGTCATTGATGCCGGGTTGAAAATCCTCAGCTCTGGAGTGGAACTGTCTGGCAGTGGAAGTCCTTATTTGATGTCAAAAAAAGAAATGGCAGAAAACAACCTTTAGTCTCCGGCAGCCGCTGTTTTTCACTGACACAACAGAGACAGAACTTTGAGAGTGGGCTGAAGTTTGAGTTACAGTTTCCACAGAAGACAGTCTGTTATTTAGGGAAGGCTGCACACCTGAAACCACAGTATCAGGAGGCATGTATCAGTGCAGGAGGAGATGAAGACATAGATGAGGGAAAATAAAAACACTGATGTGAACAGGAGAGGCTGATGAGGTGAGGGAAGGATGCCAGATGAAGTAGATATATCTCACAACAGATGAGTTTATCTGTGAATATAAAGTCAGTGTGAAGTTTGAGGGCTTTATGTCCAAAAATCATTTCAGACTTGATGGAGGCACTGATATTTTTCAGTATAGTCTTTTGATGGTCTCTGAAGGATGCACCT
The DNA here is from genome assembly GCA_008086565.1 of Thalassoma bifasciatum. Taxonomy (NCBI): domain Eukaryota; kingdom Metazoa; phylum Chordata; class Actinopteri; order Labriformes; family Labridae; genus Thalassoma; species Thalassoma bifasciatum. Next base: position 58,378 of record RPOG01000687.1, read on the forward strand.
GATGCTCCTCTGCAGAGCAAGAAATAGGGAAACATCTGCTGCATGGGTGCACTTGAAAGAAGAAAAAGAAAGAGCCTTCAATATGTCTTTAGCCTATACACACAGGATTAGTTTCACCTTAGGATCTTGGATAGGTTCTAACAACTGGGGAGGATGTATGTGTTCTTAAGTCCATGCAAAATGACTATGTCTGTAATTTGTGAAGTAAAAATTCCAGTGCACACTACCCACCATATTTTGAGACACACATAGGTTCTCTGATATTGCTAATCCAATCTGAATTGAAATCTTTGTAAGTCAAGTTGTTACAACAGTCTCTGCAGCTTATTTTGATTCTTTCCTGCTCAAAAATGATTCAGTCAACATTTGATACGAGCAAAGATTTCGACAAGATAAGATGAAAGGAGACGTGTACCCTCATGTCATCAGTAAATATAAAAAAGACTGTAGACAGTTTAAGTCACTCCCCAAAACTCACCACTTCTCCCAGGCTTTTTCTGATTAAATGTTTAGCCCAGGTCCAAATCAGGTTTCCTGCTTTGGTTTTTTGTGTGTCCCCTTTACCTTTGGAAAGCCATCTTGGGTTCCTTGAAAGGTGCTATAGAAATTAAAGTTATTGTTATTATTTTTAAAGACTATTTTATGGATGCAAGTGAAGCTAAACCCACATCTTTCTAGTGTAATGTCACTCATGGGATGTTAAACTTACAATCATGATGACAAATGAAAAGGTGAACCTCATTGCCTATATGAAGACTTCAGAATTAAAGTAAGATTATATTAATCTTATAAGCATAAGTTTTCAATGCTCATTGTATGACAGAATCCTCACCTTCTACTTTATCAAACTGTTGAGCTGCCTGTGCACTGCTGAGTGAGGTGTTAAAACTGCATGTGATGTTTTTAGCCAGAGGCATCCTAAAGTTACCAGAAAACTAATTTGGTGTGAAAAGTACTTTTGTCATCAGTCTTTTTATAAATCTGTCCTTCAAAGAATGAAGCCTTAGAGAGGGGACGTGACTCAAATGGCTCACTAACCTCCACTCATTAACTCAGTGAAATAAATGAACATTGAACATTACATGATATAAAAGAAACACACTTTTAACATCTTAACTGTGTGACAGTCTGAGTGTCAATGGGTAAATCACAGTTTCCTCGTACTCTTAAACGTATTTATGAGGTAAAGACCTCTAAAACCTGTGCTTTAGAATCTATTTACACCTCAGCCTTGCATCATAAATGCACCTTTCACAGTCAGAAGAGGATGGACAGGAGTACAGGTGTTACCATGACAACCTCAGTGAAGAAGAACAGAAACGGAGGAAGTGCCTGGTGAAAGGAGGCGCAGGATACAAAGCTCTGTGGAAAAAACTGGATGGACTTGACCCTCCTGGAGGACCTCAGTCATGTGACCTTGTCCAAACAGCCTGTGATTATATTATAAATGAGCACACGGCGACAGACTGGAGGGTGACAGCTGCTGTCCATCGATTTGTGAAAGAATCTAAAGATAGACTCATTTTCTTCAAGACCCCTACTGTGTTAAATACGGACTGAGCATCTTTAATATGTTTGTGCTTTAGCATTTTTTACCTTCACTCCTTCGTAAACTACAGTCAGTTTGTGCCACAGTAAAAATATTAAAGAGCATTTGGTTTTCATCATCCAAACTTGAACCTGAAAGCTCCTTTCTGTGTTTTTCTTTCCTGGTGTCATGACAGTAGCTCAGATCAGCTCCTTTGTGTGATATCTGCGTAAAAGCTCGTCTGTACTAGGACGACAGAATGACACCAAGCTCCTTAAAGCCAGCGTGTAAATGTCTGCCCAGATAATCCCTCCAAAGTGCTTTTTTCCCCTTAAACAGAGGAGTGTAAGTCAGTCTCTGTCCCTGCTTCCATTTACCTATCGTGGCTATTAAGCTTAATGTGAGCACTTGAGAAAATAGGCAAGGATCAGAGTCAATAAGTCGACTTGAGGATAGACCTGTTGGAGGTTGAATGGGTAGTTTCTGTGTGTGTGTGTGTGCAGTTCAGTGAGTATAATCTTGAACCTTTACAAACAGCAAGTCTCCTGAAAGTTCATTAAATGAGCTCAACACAGGCTCAATAATAAACAATATTATTAATAACAACAACAATAATTAAAGGTTTGGAGCAAAGCTTACAGCCCTTAGTCTATCAGAGACAGCCCAAAGCTGGAGAAATGAATGGTAAAACCAGTGACAGCTCGTAATGGGCCACCTTTTTTAGGTTATTACCACTCATCATAAAGATCCACATTGTACCGTCGCAGTAGGGATTCAGGAATGGAGTGATTTCCCTCCATCAGATGTGACACGCTCCACCATCTCACACATCGTGCCAGAGGCTCACACATCCTGGGAGATAAATCCTGAGAGACCCTTTCATTCTCCACGCCGGGAATCTGACTCCAGTGTTGGCATGCTAATCAAAACAGGAGCCAATTTGGCAGGAGGTCGCTGCTCTCACAGCCAGGAATGACACTGTGCTGCAGGGACGATGACACACAGTAGAAAAAAAAGAAATCCTGCCTGTGTCTGTGCAGTGTAATTCTGGTGTGTTAAAGAGCAGGTTGGACACATTTATATTTAAAGTTATGAGCAATTTCCCTTTTTAAACTCGTGCTATAAAATGCACAAATAAAATGCGCGCACAGGGTCTTTTAAATCTGTCATAGAGTCAGGTTTTGGCACTGAGAAGTTGACCTGGCTCCTCACCAGTCACCATAAAGTCTGTCCCTTTGCCTCCAGCTCTGGTTTCCCAGTTTTCTTTGTTTTACAGTCTCAGCATCAGTGAATTAAGTCACAGAGGTTTCATCCCCCAAACAAAATTGTTTAACCCAGTGGTTTCCAATCTTATTTGGGCTGTGACCCCATTTTTACCCCAAAGACATTTTCTTTCATAGATTAATGTCCCAGCAATAGTGTGCGGCTTTATCCCCCCACAATGACACAGCTCACCTCCAAGGACATTTTCAGTGCCTGCTCACTGACTGTCATAACCAGTGAACAGACATTTTGAAGGGCAGGGGGGAAAGAGAAAAAAGGCAGATACAGTGCACGTTTTGGCTCCTAAGAGGGCACTTAAGAGTGTGTTTTTTATCAGCTGCTCTCCCTGCCAACCCTTGATGGACACCTCTGTTTTCAAAGTTCATTTTTATGTTATGAGTAGGGAGAAAAGGGCAAAAGTTGTTGTTTGAGCTTCAAAATTCAAGTTCTCTCTCTTGATTTTTTTCCTTTCTAGTTGCTTCATGGGGTCCCTAGACACAGTCGTAGTGTTTGCGTTCCTTTGGTAAAAGTCTTTATGGGGCTAGTTGGGCAAAGAAATCTTTGTTTGTTTTTTATTTGTCCCTGCTGACTGCAAGTTTGTGTTTAGACCATGGACTATATTGTAAGTGTATGTCATGACTATCTCTCCACAAACACCACGACCCCTGGTGACTGGCTGCTGTACAGGTCGAAATCTGTTTCTCCTAATGCATTCTGCATCAAAGGTGGGGAAATGTAAAAATAAATAAATAAATCACCTTATAGAAATGTTTCTCACATCCATACGCTGCAGTGGTATGAAGATGTTATCTGGCTGTATTGTGCTCTTTTTCTTCCATTAGTTAATTGATGATAGAAACCGGGTTATAAGTTTAATTTTACAATGATTGACAGCTGCCCTTTCTGTGTAGTTTTGGGCCAAAAAGAGATTAGACCTTTGAGAGAAAAAAGAAACATGTTAATTGCAGCACCACCCAAATTCTCTTCTGTTCAAACTTAGTTCAGTCATTTTTTTTTAATCAAGTACTAGAAATTCCAGGTGACCTCATTTGAACTCAAAGTGACCCCACATGGGGTCCCAACCCCAAGGTTGAAAAACACTGGTTTAGCCTCTTTGCACTGTTTTTAGTCTGTTCTTGAGTCTGTTTTTCCATCTACTGATTTCTTACCCTTAACCATCCTTTCAGGTTAACCAACCAAGCCTGAAGCAACAAAGCAGCATTTACCCAAGGTCAAAAAAGACATTTCATTCCAGCAGTTTGATGCAAAACAAGACGGTGGTATGAATTGCTTTGAATAGGCTAAAACAGTTTTGAACAAACAGCATGATTAAAAATGAACTAATCACAGTGGACTATTAAAAATAAATAGAAAGCCTTGTCACAGCTGACTGCATCATAAAGTCAGTACCTTTAGTGCACGTACATCCATTTGGCACGTAGAAACCTGCATACAGTTAAACTGATTCAGCACTCACAGACTGAGCTTTTCTAAAATCGTATTCAAGCATCAACACATGCAATATTGAAATCTTATGAAATCATAATAAACATGGAGTTTACAAAGTGTTTAACATGTGAATACCAGAGTCTATCCAGCTGATTAAAAATGTATTCAGATACTTTAACGAGTGAAAGAGAAGCAGGCAGATAAACAGGAGGCTGCAGTTGTCGTCAGTTATTCTGTTTTAACTCTGGCAGAGTGTGATATCTCCGTTCAGCCAGCAGACGCCCTCTAACCTTCTCCTCTGAATCAGTAATAAGACACAGCCAGAGAGTGGATTTAATGCAGCCAGATCTGACGCAACACAGACACAGACCACAACTAAGAGCTGCTGCTGATCAGTCTTGGTTAGGAGAGGACGAGAGGATTACATGACACAGCGGGTAACGCAACACGCGGCTTTGTCTGAGGATCACATACACTGAACTGCAAAGTGCTTTTAAGTGGGGTGAGAGATGTTGGTCTGTACTCTGTGTGAAAACAGCACGCTGTCCTAAAACCTTGAAAAGGCTGAGGAGAGAGGAGTGAGTGCAGCGAGGCTCTGATATCATCAGGTGGAGATGGGAAATATAAGACCGAGAAATGATGATGATGAATGTTCATACAGGATTGCAACAATGCAACGGCACCTTAAATCAATGAAACATGAAATTTATAGGATGGAAATGCACATTAAAAAATGTCCATGCCTAAGTGTAAGAACTCACTCAGGCATTTAAAGAGCTGCAGGGTCTCATGTTTCACCAGACTCTGTGAAGATGTGTTAAATCAGGTGTCATGGGTCAATCTCAAAATGCATTCTTGTAAATGCATTAGTTTTCACATTTTTCTTTTTGAATGCAGTTGATTTTCAGGTATATCCTCTTAAATCAAGTTTTAAAAACCCTCCTGGCTTAAAAAAACATCTCAAAGTACAGATGGCTTAGTGGTTTCGCTTGCGCCCCATGAGATTCACCCACAGGTCGCCAGGATTCAAGCCCGGCCTTTGGTGTCTTTCCCTGGGGTCAGACCCACTCTTTTCCTGTTTCCTGCTTTGTACACTGTACTCCTTTATTGCATTGAAGGCATAAAAAGCCCCAAAATAACTTAAAAAATAAATGAATGAATGAATAAATGATTATTACATCTTAACATGGGTGTTAATGGAGATTTATGCTCCTCAAAGCCAGCCTCCAGTGGGCACTTGAGGTACTGTAGTTTTTTTGCACTTTTTGCACTCTGCATTGGCCTCATTATTTGAAAAACTAAAATCAAAGTGTTTTTTTTATTTTTTATTTTTAATTGGAAAACAAGAAAATAAATGCAAATGGGGTGAGAAAAAATTGCTTTTCAGGTTTCTAGAAATAAAAATAATGTCTTTAAACAAGAAACTTTTTTCTTACTCCATTAGCAGATTTTTGTTGACCTGTTTCAAGCAATTCAGATGCCATTTTTATCTTTAAAAACTTGAAATAAGACATGTTTTCGGAACTAGTCAGTTAAATGTGGCTCAGATTAAGAAAAAGGACAACTTTAGCTGAAAATAAGAAATAATTGCTTATATTTCAGTTTTTGCAACGTATGCTTGCATTTCAGCTCTTATCTAACCTCTCATTTTGTAAGCTGACAAAATTTATGTCATGTTTTTCTGCTGCAATGTCTAAGATTGATCTGTATGTGCATTTTCTTCAATGAAAGTTGAACTAGAACATGACTCAATTTATTTTAGCATTACTTGGACTTTACTTCACATTAAAAACCTCCCTCATGCAGGAGAGAAGGCTTATGGCTCTGCAGCTCCTTTTCATTTCAGTAGAAGAAAAGTTTGAGCAAAACATCAATTTTATCTTAAAAAAAAGTCTTCTCATAAAAAGCCTCCTCTCGCACGCCTCAGTCTGACTGATTACTGCTCAAACTGGCTCAAGGTTGAGATATTAATAGATCATATCAGCCGTCCTCTCAGAGCAGGACAAAACACATTCACTCTCAGCGTTGACAACAACCGCTCTGTCAACATGAGTGGAGCGTATAAACCTGCAGCTCTTATCTGAAGCAGGGAAACAGCAGCGTGGTGACCTGCAGAGCCAGATGCAGCTGACACCATCCCCCTTATTATGTGTCATCATAGGACAAACAATCAGCCCCTTTTTGACACCGGCGCCGCCACGCTGTCCTGATCAGACTGTAACTCCTGACATGAACGTGGAGTCACAGTGACAGTGCCCCTCTGGACAAAGTATTATCGGTTAACACATCATGCGCTCCCAATTTAGGCTGCTGTTAAGGTGTCAGGGTGAGGAATGGGCAGGCTGAGCATCCCTGTAGGGGTTATTAAGTGGCCCGGCACCGAGCATCCCGCTGCCGGCTCCCTGGTGACGGATAGAGACACAGAAAACCCGGCTTGATACACGCTCTAATGAAGGTTGTCTACGCCGTCACTGAGAGATGTGAATACAGCCACTGGACATTCACATTAATATTGTAAAAGCTGTGAAGCTGCAAGTCAGACTGCTGCACACAGTTTCTATGAGACAGGACAAGCACCAAATAAGAGAACAGAAAACAACAACTCATTGTAGAGATAAAACCACACGACAACTTCTTTGAGGCTGTCTCAACAATCAGGGATACAAAGTGACAATATAAATTCATCCTCTCCCTTCGTTTGACTTTTAAGTGCTCCTTTTTTCACTGAGCAAAATATGGAAGAAGAAATTTATCGCACACATTGTCTCAGCACTTCCGAGATGGCCCCGGCCTCCTGTGACCCTAAATGGGATGAGCTGTATAGAGAGGTCGGTGGATGAATCACCTCGTAAACTAAATTTAACGGGGGCGGTCACACTGATTGCAGCAGGACGAGCCTTTCAGCCATCCCAGAAACATGGCTGTAAACATCACAGAGGCCATTTGTCTACATCTTTGATTCAGACCTGAGAATATATGCAGGGAAAAGACCAAACTGCAAACTCAGGGCTAAAGACTGGACGCTGGTGTGGGAGAGCTGAAAACTGCAGTTCTTTGAATGTTCACCAATGGTCTCTATGGTCTTAACCATGCTCTAAGTTATGTGTATATTTTGACTGTGTCTCAATTCAGGGTTACGCTGCAATGTAACCGGAGGCCCATGGTACATTTCCTGTTTGCGTAACACAGCCCTGCCCTCAGTACTTAGCAGCAGTTGAACATAGTGCAGAAGTGAAAATGGACCCATTAGGTTTGATAACATTTTAACTTTTTTTTTTTTTACGTTTTGTTAGAGCTGGAGCTGTTTCACCACTGGCATTAAGCAGGGGTTCATAATTTTTTTTTCAACCATTATTATTACTTTTACTGATATAGAGAGTCTGAATGATTCTTGCGACACTAACAATATTATTTATACACATAAAATATTCATCTGTAAGTGGCTGGTGGGAGAGATAGGTGAAAATATATTATACATGCATTTAGAATCCAGCTTATAATAAATTTCTTTCTTCAATATAGACATCTGTAAAAACCCATAATCTCATTATCAATGATTTTTACCTTACATTTTTACAGATTTAAAAATCTATCATAAATGAGAGAGAGGAGAATGTAAAAAAAAAAAGATTGAGTGGAAAAAGCCATGATAAAGGCATTATAAAAGAAAAAAGTAATTGTGATTTAAGTGATGTTTAGAATGTAAACCTGATTGGTAATGGGCGCTACTTGTACAATTGCTGTTAAGCCTCAGCTAAAACGTCTTCTAACTTTCTTCACTGAGTTTGGTGCGGAAAGCTTTTCAACAGCATGGAAACAAACATTTACAACAGAACTCCTTCTAGAGTGCATCAACTTTCATGCTGACGTGTAATGAACTCTGGGATATGTGGGGCTGTGAATGATTCACCAAACCTGTCCTTCGCAGAAAGGAAAGCCTCTGAATTGAGACAACCTTCAACGTTCCGCTGTGACGTACCCAGTCTTCAAATCCAGCCTTCGAAGGATGCAGCCCCTGAATTGAGACTCAGCCTTTATGTTCTCTGTCAAACTAAACAAACTAAACCAACCTCTCAGCTGCTGTGACTTTCTCTTCACCTCATCTGAACTCTAACTCTGCTGTCTCAGAAGTCCAGATCGTCTTTATGCTCCTGACTCTCATTTCAAAACAAACTGAAGAACCTTCACCCCCTCTTTCCCCACAGAGGTCACAGTTTTCCTCAACTCTGACATGATGAATCACCGTGGTAACCTGTGTGCTTGAGCATGTCAAACCACCGCTAAAGTTTACCGTGGCAGCGTAATGACACCAGCTCTCCTCCTCTTCCTCCATCACCTCCCAGAGCAGCCAGGACTTCCTCTGGGAGAGAGGAGAGAGGGATGAAGGAGGGTGACAGAGGAGTGATAATGATGTGAAAAAGCAGGCTGACCTTGGGATGATTGGGATCATGGTGGTAAGGGCCTTATGTGCCAGGGCTACAGCAGGGCTAAATTTCACATCACATCTTTACTCAGAGAGCTCACACCCTGTCAGAGGAGGCGCATGCTTCAGTGCGCTCAGAGCTCTGTTGTTTTTCCTGCAGAGGGACACCATGAATGAACTCTGCCGGGTATTTTTATCAGCACAGCAGGGGGCCTTTGTACCACAACTCTCTGTTCTTCTTCTCCCCCAAAATATACATCTGATGGAAGTGTTTCTCACGATGAGAGGAGATACTCAGCTATATTTGAAAATAAAAGTTTGTTCAAACAGAAACAGGTCAACATAAGATGAGATTGTTTCACTTAAAGTAAAAACAGAAGTGTTAGACAACAAATAGAAGTTGCACAAGGTCAGATCAGGAGTACAGTGTAGTGGTGGGTGGACTAATCCAAAATCTCAATATCCAAATTGGTATCAGTATTGATCACTGATTGCGTGATGAGATTGATGCTTAAAATGATCAGTAAATTGTTAATTAAAATATTGTTATGCTTCTGTAATAGTAAATCTACCAGTCTGTGCATGCTGTTTGGTCAAACTGATACATTTTATGCAGAAATATACTAATTGTTGATTTCTATGAACATTCAAATTCTCTGTTTTACAACAAAGCAGATAAAAATTAAAGCGCACAATTATTTTCTGGCTGAAAAATTAGTTTTTCACCAATTAATGAACAGAAACAGTTTTAGTAAATGAGTGTTATTCTTGATTAATGTAGACAAGCTGTTTTTCCTCTGCAAAAAAGCATTGATAACAATATTGATATCAGTGATACTGGTCCTCTTTCTACTTGGAATCAGATCAATACCAAATTTTCGCAGTATTGTTTCAATCAAAATTTTTGGAGGTGTCTCTGGTTTTGTGGCTCAATACAATCCAATATATTTCAGCACAATGCAAAAGAATACACAGTCCCTTGTTTTCCATTTGATGAACAAAGAGTTATACAATCAAACAATACAGCGCCATCTCTACATGCCAACTATCATTACAGTGGTTAAATATATTAAAAAAAAAGTCCTTCCTGGTCAACACACACACACACATACATCAACCTAAAAAGTGATGTTCCTTTTATATGGTTGTACATGAGCAATGTGGCACAAACATGAATACAGCTGGACCCAAACATGAATATGGCTCTTACAAGTGTCTCTCTGCTCTGTGAAATAGTTTGACATAAACAGACAGTTGTACAAATATTGATGGTGTTGGTTTGTCATTAAGTTTAATGGTCCAATATTAAGGTGCACCTGCCGACACTCCCATTGTCTGCAGGAGTCTCCCATTTCTGACCCATTCTCCTGCTGAATTTCTGATTTGTAGTTTTCACAATGATTCCAATTGAACTCTCTGGATCCCAAACCAGCCTGTGGGATCAGAATACCACTTACTTTTAAATGACTTTCCTGCTTTGTCAAAGTCAAATGTTGGCAGGTATGCATTAAGGTCTCAGCCCCTGACAGGACTCTGAATTTCAGACTTTTCACTTTGCAATCCATCGCCTGACAACCAGCAGATCACTTTTCAGAGGTCAGCACTCACATTTATCATGCAACATAAATTAAATTGCATCCTCCTCTGTAGCTCTGTACTCCTGTTCCCCGCTGTGTGGCTCATTAATAATCTTCATATTTTACTGTTTAAACTCAAGCTGTGATGTTTCAGACATGCAGCTGTGAGCGGACCTGACAGATGGAGAAAATCCTGGTAGAGAGATCTCTGTGCTAATAACACCACAGGTAATGTTTCCCCTTATGCTGAGCTCTCTGCCTCTGGCCGCCTTCCACCCGCCGGCTCATTGGATGACACTAAGACAGCCCCCGTCTCCTTCGCCGCCACTTATTTCACATTACAACCATCATCTGTGCAATTGGCTGTGTAATGCCATCGGCGGCGTTGAAATCCTCAAATGAGTTGTAATTGACCTGTTATAGCACTTTCATCTATCAGCTTTTTGCCTATGTTCCCACACTCTTCCTGGGTGACGCCCCGTCCTGCTGCAGAGTGCAGAGGGCTGCTTAGTCTCTCTGCAGGTCACTGCTAACCTGTGCTGATGTACTCCCATTAGGAGTGATTAGAGGAAGGAGATTGGCTGTAATTACTTTGTGTCGTACTCTGCAGCGAGCACATTGTGTCAGATGAGCTTCTTCAGAGATATGAGAGTGAATCAAACATAGTTCAGAGGTGTCCACATGGTTTCTTACTCCCCTCTGCTGACGAAGAATTTTCCTGAAGCACTGTGGAGACAGAATCAGCTGATTTTCTCATTAAATCTTTGCATGGCGACAACAAAACAGGACAAACTTTACGGCCTGTTCCTTTAACAGATCACAAAGAGAGTAAATCCTGTTACGCTGTTTCTTCAACTCGCATTGCTTCTTCACTTTCTCCCAGCCAATCTGACCCAACCCTGACCAGCTCCTCTGCTGTTGATGTGGCTTTCTGAATTCAACATGGAGAGTGAGAAATAGGGGTCATTTTGTGGCGTTGGAGTAGGGACTCTGTATGAGAAACTGAATTTGCTCTTGTCTGAGAAACACAACTCAAGTCTCTGAATACAAATGGAGAGGGAGGGCTGCAGAGAATACAGCGTGCTCTCCTGATTCCTCCAGGATTGGATGTGCCTTATTTCCAAGTGAAGTGCTTGCTGCTACAATTCTCTGCCCTTTGGTCCTGCCCTGCTATCTCACTTTCAATTATTACTTTTCTGCCTCTGTTTTTTTTCTCCTCTTTGCAGGGAGGTGGAGGGGCTGTTAAGAAGGAAGAGGTGAGGCGACCTGATATGTATCAAATCAGCCCAACAGAGGACAACTCATCTTCAGATTCACTTTTGATTAGACTGCGGCACCTGAGGGCCAGAGGAGCACGCAGGCTGATAACAGGCAATCAGTGAGGGCCACAGGTCAGGCCGTGCACACTTTTGTTTGGGTAATAGTGTCAAGGTGGCGCTGCACAGCCATATAAGCTGTTGTGTTGTTAATGAGGTGGCAAACACACGTAGAACAAAGACATAGAGCAGGATGCATCATGTACTGTGTGTTCACTCACACACATGCTTGTTCCTGCAGTCATCTCCTGTGAGCCTGGCTGCTTCAGAGGCTGTGTTGAGCTTGTCTTACACTCTTTTATTGGCACTGCTTTCTCTAGTTGTTCTGTTCTTGGGCTGCAGTCTCCCGTCCAGCCTTGTAGCCCCTTTAGGGCATTACTGCATCACAGCGGAGCCCAGACTGGATCACAGATAAGTAGCCAGCTTGTGGACTTAGAAAACACTGCTGCTCCTTTCTCACTTTCCAATTAGGAGCCTGCTGGCCTCAAAATAAAATCAGAGGATGAGTCGTCACAGATGTCGTAAAGAGTTTGGATGTGTGATATCTCACTCCTTGGTAATTTACAGATCCTCTGTTGAGCTCTGATATTTAAAAACTTTGTTTTTTATTTTTATTTTTTACCATTTTTTCCCTCACTGTGAGGACAGAAGAGCTCATGTATCGCATCACATGGACTAATTCTGCTGCTTATGAAGACGTTTTTGTCACCTCGTTCACACTCTGCTTGTTTTTAGCACTGCTTCATTTACAGAATCAGCTGATATTAAAATAGTTGCATTTGTGGCACAAACTCTCACAGTGGGTTTCCGTGTCCTCACACAAGATCAGAAATTTGATGCATTCTCTTTTTGTAGAAGTGTATGAAAGTGTCCAATCCAACCATCTAAGTTTAGAAATAAATAATTAGAACTTTCACCTCAAAGTGATGTTTTAGGAGCATCTACTTTGATCCTGCACACCTTTATCTGCAGCTTTCACCTTGTCTCTGTGATCTCACCTGCAGAGGACAGCCGTGCAGCTAAGTCTGAACACAACTGCCTCATCTCACTCTACCTTTGGTTTCCATGGCAACAAACTCATTAGCACTGATTGTGTCAAGCTCGATGCTAAAGGCTACAGGGTTGTAAATAAGAAACCTGTTCAGAGATTTATACAACACTGATTTAATAAATACACACTAATGCACTCACTGAACACCTGTTTGTGTGTGTACGTGTGTGTGTGTGTGAGGCAGTGACTGTGTGTGTGTGTGAGTTTGTGCTTAGCGCTGATCAGCAGACTGATGTGATTGATCGTGATAATTGTTCTGTCGATGTGATTGATTTGGAAGTGGTCCAGAGGGACTCAGAGCTGGATGGCGAGCAACAGAGGGACCTGGTTGATAGAGGGTGATTGAGGATGATGGAGGATGGTGGAGGAGGAGTCTGAGTGGATCTATGCTCACCGTGCCGTGCTCATTAATTATGGAATAACTTTATGTCTGACTGCAGAGTTATTTTTAGTTCAAGTGGACTCTTCATTAACCTCTATTCACATATTCTATGTTCAAATCTATACCTGCAGGACTGAATTAGTCCAGAGAGTGTGACATTTGTTGTCGGGGTCATACTGATCACTGATGCATCACTTTTATTTACCTTAATAAACAGACATCTGCAAACAGCTGCAGCATCCACCAGATCCATCAGACTTCTTGTTTCCTGTAGGAATTCTGAGGGTCAAAACCATTAAACATGCATTGATCCTCAAATTGTGTTGTGTTTCAGGTCAATTACATGACATTTTAATCATGGCATTACTGAAAGTAGTCTACAACTATGGAGGGAAAGGTAGTCTCAACTGTAAATAACACTTTGAGACACTTAAGCTGACAAAGTGAGACTTGATCTAAACTAACCGCCCAAATCAACCCTCCTGACTCCATCATTCCTTCAGGAGCAGAGTGGGATTATTGACAAAGCTCCTGTAAAATAGAATTGACGTACCTGAGAACAAATATAGTTTGTTGTGATGCAACTTTTCCACTGAGCTCAGTTTGAGTTGGCAGGACTCTTCTAGACCAATCACAGGGAGAGGAGGGGGGCCTTGGTAGAGAATGAAGACAAATCCTCCAGGCTTCAGCGGCCTCTGCCAGCAAGAAGGGTGGCAAAGCCCTGAGAAGTGCACACTCAGCAGCAACCTTCACACACTCACACACACACTGATGTACAGGCGGATGAAGACATCTGTTTGAGTGTGAGTGTATGTGTACGTTTGATGGAGTGTGTTTATGCACGGGGCTGTGAAGGAGTTTGACAAATGTACAAGAGGAAGAAGATGCTGCAGAGGGGAATGATTCCATGTCTCTGTCTTTGTTTCAGATGATCCTTTCAGAATAAAAGCCCGGTGCCTGGAAAACATCATCATAATCATCACTTAGAAACAACAACTGGACAAATCAGGTCAAGGAGATTGTGGACTGTGTCTCTGTTAAATGACTAACAACCCCTTTGTGTATGAGGTGAACCTTATCTCTCTGCTCATCTCTCCCTGAGGTTTTCTGATAAGCAGTAATTGCCTCCGTGCTTATCTGAGGCCGAAGATTACAGGACAGGCCGGTCCAGAGCCCCCTCCTCTGGACCGGCACTGAGACCAGATAACTTTGCTTCAGGGACAAATCAGACACTGAGAACAAGGAGACTAAGGCACAAATCGAGTTCACTTATTAGGACAGACTAGGATGCTACTGATGCGCTCTAACTTTTCCAGACCAGTTCATCGATTAGCCACAACATAATCCCCTCTGATAGGAGGAGATAACACCACTGATGATGACTTTGAAATGATACAGTGATGTAAAACTGCAGACAACTGAGTGAGAGAATCTACAAAGCTGCAGCATTCCGGGTCGTTCCGGTCCAGTAGGAGAGCTACGGGAGCTCAAACTGCTGAAAAAGTGTCTGCCAGCTTTGTTGGAGAAGTGTTAAAACACACACTGCATCCCACTTTGTTGTTTATGGGGCTGCATACCTGGAAAGCAGACAGGGTGTCTATGCTGACACTAAAGTTTAAACTTTAAAGTGAGTGTGCAACTGGACAATAAAGTGATGGAAGAAGTTGGTCTAAAGTACAGACTCCCTCTCATAACTTTCATCTCATTCCTTCTGTTTAAAAGAAGACTTAAACCAGTACATGAGAGCTGAGTTGCTCTGCTGGGCAATGTTTTTTTTTTTTTTTAGGTTACTTATCATGTGCATGAGGTGGGAGGCTAGTTAGCAGATTGGAGGATACATGAAGTAAAACAGCATCAGACACCACCTGCATATCGGCCTTCCCAGACTGCATTGGTATGCAGCGATTGGTGGCGACCCAAATTAAAAAGGAATGTATTACACAGGATTTTACACTTGGCTGAACAAGGCTGAGGAAAACTCATCAACCCACAGAGTGAGAGATAAAACTCCAAAGGGAGGATGGAGGGTGGAGGGTGGATTCTTCTATTTATTTTTTTCTGACCTTGTGAAAACATGCAAACAAATCCAACAACACAGACGTCTCCTCCATACTCTCCATTCTGTGTGGGTTCGTCCCTGAATGCATTTTATTTTCAATCACAGAACACTCCTCTATTATACTATTCAAATATCACGACGACTGGAGTCTTTACATTTTTAATGTTTTGGTTGTTCAAATCTCTTACTTATGGCGGGCTTACAGAGACAGATAGAGGGACAAGATTTGCTGCATATTTTCAAGACCAGGGCCTTTAGGTACATCCAGCCATCACAACAATGGGACCATTCGTGCCATCACGTAGTGGTTTATTTGGCTATAATATCAGCTGCATGTACAACTGCCAAAATTGGCCAATTAACTAAATGCAACATGAAAGCAGGGTAGGCGCAAAACGTCATATGCTGAGGGAACCTCCTGGAGAAGCCCTATCCAACTAATCTGGATAGTGCATGCCTTCTACGCATAAAAATGAAAAATGTTGTGTCTCTTAAATATTTATTCGATGCTATATTGATATTGTCTTATTTTTTCTAAGGAAAAGGAAATCAATCCCTAAGTGTCAGTTCATTCATTTTCTAACCACTTGTCCTATAGAGGGTTGCACAACAGGAGCACAACTGCAGCCAAACAGGTGTGCTAGTCCTGCTGTTAGCGTCTTTAGTGGTGGAGTCCACTACCATTAAATTTAATGTTGATGGCTGGACGTGCATGTGGCCCAGGAGTCTGTCCGGCGCCTAATACAATAAGGGCCACAGCCTCTGTACATGGGACACTCCATCCTCATTTGAGTGGCAAACTCAGCCTTTATTTGGTGTAACTCAAACAAAAATTCACCCCAACATTGACCCCTTTCTTTTTTCCCACTGTACAAAAGGAACTCCTCTCTTGAAACTCTCAAAACATCATTTATTTCTTGGCGTCTCTTACCTGTTCTGCCTCTCTTCAACTTGGCTAAACCTTCCAAATCACATCAGTCAACATGGTAAGCCCCACCCCCTTTAGCCCCAAAGCTATAGAGGACAGCCAATAAGCCGAAATTGTGTCGTGCCGATAGCAAGACTTTGAGTCCTCATAGAAAGTTTGGCTCTAACTCCTCTTGGCTTGTAGGTTAAATACTTTGAGTTGTAGCAGCTATAAATCAATTTCCTCCTTGTGCCCTGAATTCCACTTCCCATTAATTAAAAGGGATTTGTGAGAATTAATTGGTGGGCCTTGTAAGCCACCTTATCACATGTAAATTGCTTATTGAGGCAAAGTAATTAATAAGAAACCCACACCCCAGGAGCTCCATCTGTTGTGTTAAGGACCTCAACACACTGCAACAACAGGTTAGGGGCGAAACACATCGCACGATTTTTGATAGAATATCATCTCCATTAAGGCGGCGCACACAAACGGAGGGAGATCAGGGACAAAAGCACCCTCGCAGCTTTGCTCCAGGCTTTTCTCACAGCTCCTTCATCAACACAGATGCTACAATAGAAGCTTAATTAGTCCAAGATATCTTTTAGTGTCAATCAATCCTGAGGGACATGTGAACACACTGCAGCACATGTAGACACATAACACGGTAATTACCTCAGGCATGGACGTTTATGGAGGAGCTAAAGTTACTGTGAGACGCTTGATATTGAACTCTGAAAATGCGTCATGGCTGTATAGATGTAAAAATCCACATTGAATAAAAATGAGGAAAAGCTTTGAGATAAAGGAGCTTGCATTGACTACCCTGTGTTTGTTTAAATATGCTGTTGAAGATAAAATACATTTTATCAGCTGATTAAAGAGAACGCTGCAGGGTGTGTCTCTGGATTTAAAGACCAATGAATCCATATGTTGCAGCGCTGCATTTCTGAACACAGCTTTTTGCTCAGCTGTTTTTAAATGTGATACCAATGTTGTGTGATTCACACACACACCATCAAAGATCATGCAAATACCAAACAGATCAGAGCAGTGTCTATAGGAGCATTTTACAGTCCTGCGTTCCTCAGCAGTAATGCATAAAGAGAGGAGCCTGCTTTGGCTCTCAGTTCCTCCTTTCTGAGAGCTGATGCAGCTTGAATGTTATGTGCATAATTAACTCCAAAGAAGCTCCTGCTCGCCTCTTTTATGATTTACAATATTAATAATGCACTTCCTGTGAGTTTGACTTTAAAGAGAGGAGAGTGGAAGGTCAGAGGAATTTTCTGGGAATGTGAGCATGTCCTTTGCAGAATTATTCAAATATTTAAATGAAGACTATTTTCTAGTTCTGTAGTCAAGGCTCTCATGCTCTTTTTTCTTCATGTTCTAATCCCTGGACAGTAATTGCAGAAATCCCCCTCGAGGTGACAGAGAAGATATCATTTTCGATCATAAAAACTGCCATTGGCTGGCGGTTCATAATCAGTGATGTCTGTGCAGTCTCTTCACCTTCTAGCATTATTAGGCCTCACCAAAGAGACACATATGACAGTTTTTCTCACGGGATGTGCAAATCAGTGTGGATAATGTAATGAAGTCCACTCCACCTTGACAAATGAAATAAAAACATCAACAAGATTAATGGTTGCTCAAATTAAAAGTAATTAGGAGAGGAGCACGGTGGTGGAAGGAATTAACTCACATGGCTAACGTTTCCTGCTGAACGCCGCCGGCTTCACTGCAGCTACCAGGATGTTCCCTCTCCAAACCAGTGAGCCGCGGAGTCCCAGCAGACCTCCAGCTCCAGCTCATCTAGAGCTGCTCACTTCTCCTGGGCCCAGGGGTCATTAGTTAAAGTAGCTGCTGGCAGCTCGGCGTGCAGGAAGTGTGCAGGTCGCCAAGGGCATCCCTGCCAAGCTCACACCCCGGTGAGTCCCTGCAGCGGCTCGCTTTGTTCTTCCCAGGCTAAATAGAAGAATGGTTATGAATGCATGCCCCGGGCCACATACTGAGTGAACCTGTGGATTTCACATGAGCACCAGTGGAACATTGGACACATGCCATTAGAGGAACATCACAGCTGTCTAATGCAAAACAACACAATTTATCACCAAGAAGCAGGATATTTATATTCCTTTAGCTGACATAAAGGTGTCCAACTCCACACGCTCACATGTAAAACTTGAAGCTATGCATTTGTTGTGTTGACTGAGCTTCTCATAGCAGGGATTCCCCCCTAGGAAAGACATACACAAATTCATGCTTTTTGAATTCAGACTTACAGGTCTTGTATGTTGGTAATATTCTTGTAGCATATTCATTGGAAAAGAAGACCTTGGTAATATTTTTTTTCTCTGAGAAGAAAGAAAAGTCTTTTACAGCACCAAACAATCACCACCAATAAGATCAACGCAGCTCCTCTCACCTCAGCTCCAAGGCCCCGCAGCCCACACAGCACATTGTTCATGTATTGTGAGCAGAGGCAGTGGGGACAATTATCGCTGCGGATGTCCTTGGCAGAGAGTTCTGTTTGATCTGCCGTCCTGTCAGGAGGAAACTTCGTTCTTTTCAATCGCTTCGTGAAAAATGAGTCAATTACCGCATTTCTTTGAGAGGATTCCCATTTGAGGTGAACGCACAGTCATTTATCATCAAAGGTTTGGAGGCACGGGCCTGCTGACCCTGCAAGAAATCAAACAGATTTAAAGTTTAGACCCCTTCCTTCAAGGCGTGAGTGTGTATAAGTCTGTCTACGGCGGTGTGTGTGAGACATGGCTTCAAGGTAGCGCTCCGTCCGAAGGCAATTCGCCATGAACTCGGGCCTTCCTCTATCAGCATATGAATATGTCCTGATGACTTATGTGTTTCATCAGTCAGAGGGCTGCAGCAGAAACAGCCCCCGTCCTTATGTTTGACTCTCCTGCAACACATCCTCCCCTCTGCTGCTGCTCACTGACCTTACATTCAATATGCATTGTATGGCACTCAGGTCAAATGTTCTTGGAGTGACATGGAGCATGGCTTAGTTTATGCAATAACATGTCTTTGTAGTCAATTAAAACTACACAAATTCCCTCCAGTTGTGTTGCACAAGGAAAAGTGTGAGCATGAGAACTCTCTGCAGCAGTCAGACACTTTTTCCAACAATACATGACAGAAGAATAGGGATAAATAAATAGCATCAGGGTTTAAAAATGTAAAACTGTGACCGTGGGACCCTGAATTACACTATAAAAGCGTAGCTAATGATAATGTTGAGAGGTGTTCTTATAAATGTAGAATACAGACACACGTCATCTCTGAATGAGCTGAGGGTGTCGTCTCATCCTGTCCTAACCGAGCTCCCTGTCTCATCTCCTGCTGTTGTAATTTCACAGCAGATGATTATTACTGTTGAATAAATTAGTGCTGGTTATCACATCACAAGCTGATCCATTTGCAGCTAATTCCATTTATTACAGCGATTCATTACGAGGAGGGTGACTGGCCTACAATCTCATTTCACGTCAGGAGCCCATTGACACCTTAGTGGAAGCATGACGTGAGCGTTAAAGCAGAAACATGTTGATGCTGATACAGAAAGATCTCTTTCAGTGTTAGTTTAACACTTTCCACTTGAATCTCAAATTTCTGTGTGTAAAACACATTTGCAAAAGGTGATATCAGAGTCTAGACATGCAGAAAATGTCTTGCTGCTGCTGCAAAAAGACATCATAGACCCAAACAATGTGTGTTAACTTACTGAAATAGGAAGGAAACTTTATCCAATACTGATGAATTTAAACAAGGACTTAGACCACAGGATGCTACTTTTTTCACATGCTTTGACCCTTTTGACTTAAACAATGAGGTGACTAGTTTATACATTTTTAAGGCCAAATGAGCTTCATGCTGTCAATATATTTAGGCCTGGTTAACACAATGTTTCACAATGATTCATCCAAAATCACAAAAATGCAGGGGAAAAAAATGTGTGTTTGCATGGAAATGCAGAAGGACTGAAAACACTGTAGTATTCACGTAGTTGGAGATATAACTGCAGGAGCTGAATACACGACAACAGTTTAGAGGCCGAATACAAGGAGAGCTGATCATCTGGTGTATATATTTGAATGCTTCCTTGCTGATTGCAGAAGTGGTGCAATAGACATACATGTTCCTTAAAGGCAGTCACTATACTCAGCAATGCAAGCACGAAACAGTAATCTGCTATTGTTACTGTTGTTGTTGTCCCAAATGCATGTGCAAAGTGGAGTATGAAGTCAATATTTCCACTGAAAACTCTGGTTAGCCATCTACATGGCAACAGTGGAATGAAAGAGGGATTGATAAAGTGTTTGACCAAGGTGCTCTAAGGCCGTTCAATTGCGCCACTGAAGAAGAAGACTTAAGTGATTTAAGCACAGGAGGAAGATGAAAATAGCCATCAATGACTTCCCTGGTAGGCTGCTGTGTAACCAGACGTGTTACAGGCACTGTTTGGGAAAAAGCATTTATGTAGTTAAAAGTTAAAAAAAACAAAATCTTTCTGTGTAAAATCTTTCAGTGTAAATATTCCATGTTACAATGTGGACACCTATTGTTTTTTCTTCTTTTCAAATTTAGTGGGTGCAGCCTATATTTAGGTGTGGCCAATACTTTGAAAATTCCTGCAATCTTTCATTTTTACCTAATTAGCAAAGGGTAGACCCTTCCATAACCCTGGCCACCTCAGTCTGAAGCCTGGACACAGCACTGAGCATGCTGAATTTCCCCTGACATCCTGTTCAATATGTTCTCTAGCAGCAGAGGTAGGGAGGCATCCAAAGCCTCAGGGCGCCTCTCTCTCTGCTCTCACACCACCCACCCCCTCGTCTAATTGCTGGTATTGTCCAAAGAGTTTGGCACAGAGAGAACAATCGATAATTTCCCAGGACATGATGAAAAGAATCGATACCTATCCTGCCGTAAGCCTGTCTTGCTATATTGTACCTAATGGGAGCAATCATGCACGCGTGTGCACACACATACATGTTCACACTCACACACTCTGTGTAAACCTCTCTTCTTACACGCCACATGAACCAATCAGAGCACTTGGCTCCAGGAGCCAAACACAAGCAGCAGGCTCTCACTGAAGATTGACATGATGGCTGTTAAGGGGACCAGTTGAATAAAACGGGATGAATTATTCATCAGTCAGACAAGGTAGTAAAGAGCGAGCAGGGAAGCATAGTAAATTAGTGGATGTGCTCTTTTTTTCATCAGCTTGTTTTTGCTTCATTATGCATGGTATCCTATCGGAATATTTCCGCTCTCACTGAGAGTCCCCATAGTTTGGCTCTCAAGGCTGCAAAAGCAGGCCGCGTTTAATGACTGGAGGGTCTGCTGATCCACTGCTAATCAAAGAGGGAACGCATGCTGGGCTACACTGGGCTGTGGCTACTCCATGAAAAATACATCATTAATACACCCAGAGAATCTGTGATGGTGTGGGAGGAAACCAAAACTCTGGGTCAGAAAAGTAATTACTACAAATTTACACACACCACTTCATGCTGGCACAAACTAGACCTCTTAGTTATAGATGTAAACACAAAAACATTTGGCAAACAGTATTTAAATCTAGCATTCTGTGTCCTCATGATGAGGGCAGCAAATAATAAGCTAGGTCAAAATAAGTAAGTGTTTTGTCTTATTTCTTGCAAAAAAGGAAGTGTAAAAAATAATATCCTAACCAGATTCACCTGGCAAGTGCAGGAAAACATTTTGTGTCAAAATATCATAGATCTTTGTTATGAGCAAAGAAAGCTCTGCTCAAGGAGGAGAAAAACTAAGAGGTGAGTGTTGATACGCAATTGACAGCTGCCAAAGTCAGGTCTCATTTTATTATCTTTTTGCTTCTTGAAATATGACCATTTCTGGACTTAGAAGGAGTTGGTGACAAATCTGAATCCTAGCATGACTTTTTTTTTCTTCCAAGAGATTACATGAAAACACTCTCTTAGTTTTGAGTTTTTGTAGGGCAACCTCCAGTCACTAGAAATGCAGAAGTGATAAAAGGCAGAGCTCCTCAAGTGTCCAACTGAGACTGGCCCAAAAGCCCCAGAAACCATGCACAAAACTACACACTTAAATAAATCATTTCTGTGAAGGCACATGCCATGTGAGGGATGAAATTATGAGTTTCGTATAATTCTAGGCCCAGCGGGCTTGATTGACAGGCAGGTACACTGTCGCTGTTCGTGAGGAGGCTAAAACATGCTGTGGTCAGAACAGGTGTGAATAAAATGTCCAGCTTCTCCTTCTTTGTGCACAAAACCTGTTGTACTCTGGGTCTCTGTATCTTTTCATCCCCCTCTCTGGGTCAACCCCCTGACCCCTGACAGACAGCGGTGTGTGATAGAGGATAAAGGTGTTTGGCCTGCTGAGGATCCTATACATTACTTTCATGTGCTGGGATGAAGAGTATGATAAAAGCACCCTCCTACACGTCTCTCATGTATCCACTGTCTATCTCCTCAATCCCCCTGGTATCGCCCACAATTTTCCTCCCTCTGTATGCTCTCTCTCTCTCTCTTTCTCTCTCTTTCTCTCTCTCTTCTCCATTTCTCTCTTTCCATGTTCCAGCGAAGAGGACTCTCCCCCAGGACCTTCCTAATGAGGCCATAAAACCAGAGAAGTGAAGGAATAAAAGAGAACAACCTCATCATGTCGCCCTGCTTTAGCGCCTCATAAGGCAACATAGCGGTGATAATTACAGCTAATTAACAAGACTGATGCACAGAAATGTATATAAGCATAGATATATACAGGAGCTGTATGCACTAAATTCTTTTTTATTGAGAGGGAATTAACATGTATCCAAAAAAACCTGCATAAGTCCTGAACAAAGGAGGAGGAGGAAGAGGAACGGTACAGTGAACAAAAACCCTGACGTCTGCAGATCTCACCTGATAGTGAGAGAGACTGAATCCTCTTTGCAGGAGACTTGTGGGCACCCAAGGGAGTCCCAGCTTCTTAGTGAGGATGTCTCTGGTACCAGAGGTCAAAACGCTGCCTCAAGCCTTTTATTTCTCACTTTGAAATACCAAAAAAGAGTCCACATTTGCATGTATGTGTTGACAAACTGTGCTTTGGAGATATTATTCTCACCTTCTGATTTTACAGCAGTTTTGGAGAGTTCAGGTGCAATATCAGGATCACTTCCAGAATCAAAATCAGATTCAGAACAGTTTTAATTCACCAAGTATCTTTAAAAGAGCAAATGAGGAATTTGACTTCAGTTTGAACTGTACTCTCTCTGAACAAACTTGTTTGAATGAACATGAAATATCAAATAAATTAAAAGCAAAAAACAAAACAGAGATTCAGTACTTAAAAAAAGAAATCTTGTTCAAAAAAGAAAAAAAAAAATTGCATTTAAGTTAAGGGCAGAATCTGCAGGAATTTTTGTTAAGTTTCATTTTGTTGTTTGTAAACAACAACCAAAGTGGGCTCCTCCTTCGTGGCTCAGCGCCAGTGGCAGTGCATGCCCACTGCCTCTGATTGTACCTAATAGCATGGATAACAGTCGTAGCTTTGAGAACACACCACAGAATTTAAAAAAACACCCGAGCTAGCGCCCTCCACATGGCATGGGAGTAACTGAAGAGCCCTACACTTGACTTCCTATAGGTATATGTAAATTAAGTATTTTGCAAATATTGTATCATTCTATCTCTGTATTACTGCCACTAGCTTGGCTGCTCAGGAAAGTCTCTCCCACTGCTATTGTAAACATGAAAAATTACTTACGCACTAGGCGCACTGTGATTGGCTGGTCACATGACTCTCTGCCCAGAAATGTCAAACAAAACATCAACATGCAGGCAGAGGAGGAGGAGGTTGAGGCAAATACAAACTCTGACACACATGTATGGAGGCCCATAAATGATGATTGAGCATGATTATACCTGTAAAAGTTGACATTTTATTTTTTAAGTAAATCCCACATATCCTACTTTTAAATGATGCAATGAATAAGGACACTAAAAATATGAAATGGAAAAGCATGTGCAAAAGAGAAACAGACAAACAAGCTGTAGTGGAAGCTAATGAGGTTATTAAGTTATTCTTATTATGACAGGTTTGGTCCTGGCAGAGGTGAGTGCTGCAAACAGCCTCTGACCCTGCAGAAGATGGACACAGATCTCAACACAAACTCATGGATGGATCTGTTAATGGGTCCACCTTTGCCCTTCTTGAGCTGTACACCAGACTACACGCACACTGAGTGAGAGCCAACAATTCAGATTTAACCTTCAGCTGGGTCCAGAGCACATTCATGTGTGGGTTTAGAGAGGAAACTTCAAACTGGTGAAAGTTCGATGACTCTTGTGTTTGAGTTAGTCGTGTTTCCTCTCACTGCTCCTCCTCTGGGAGCCACATTCATCAAGAGAGCTGGAAGACCACATCCCTTTTTATATCTTTGAACACTGAACTTTACAGAAAAATGCACACTTAAATCAAAGTGATGGGAAGTTACTCTGCTGACACTCAGAGATGAACATGTCAGATTCGTTGTAGTTTTGCATTTTGACCCCCACCCCATCCATCAACATAAAGGAAGTGAGCTTTATGATCTGTTGTGTTGCTGGCATCTTTTGATGAACTCAGTTCTGCGGCAACAAAAACTTAAGTTAAAATAATGATGCTTTAATAATTAAACACACACCTTCTCCCAAAGAAGCTCATTTTTTAAGTGTGACATCCATTTTCCTTTTTCCCGGTCTTTGAGCCTTTATTCCCCAACCAGCCAGTGCTGGCCTAATTACTGTTATAAAATATTAATCTAATAATCTGAGTTAGTGAGTCTTACAGCTTTTAGGGCTGTGATGAATCATTGCATGCACATTAACAGTCTATAATCATAAATCATCATTAGTGAGTATCTACAAAGAGAAAGTGTTTGACTAAATCTGTCAGCATCATTTATAACCCTGGTAATTATTCTGCACAAAGTCTCCAGAATTGCTTTAGTGGTGGGTTCTGCTCTTCCTCTTTCTGCTGCGGGAGCTTTTGCACGCGGGTTAACGACGTGCATTGTATTTGTGAGAGTCAGAAAGATGTGTCTGTCCCTGCTCGGCTTTGAACTGCTCCCTCCGCTGAGCTGAAGGGTCAGCACTGTGCAGGAATGCCCAGGAGCAACAGATACTAAGGCCACTGCATCTGAGACCTGTGATTGAAAATGCCTGCTCTTTGTAGTTTGCAGGTGAGGCTGCTCAGGGTGGGAGGAACCTTTGAAAACGGTCTTGACAGTTGATATGCACCTATAGAGAATATATTGCATCCCTCAGCTGGAGGGCCTCTGTACTGTGGTGAAGGTCAAGAGGGAGGTTGGGCAGGAAAAAGGAAATGTCAGGCTGAGGAACAACAATGGTGTCTGCTTTGACAGATTTATAGTTGCAGAACTTAAGTTGGGCTGAGGGAAGCGTTGAGGGATTTGTATATGTGTGAGGAATATATGATTTCAAATGTCTGAATGGAAAGTGTGGCTTACAAAGCTCTTAAAACTTAAAATCATCCTTTGACAGAATCTGACTGTTGGTGGTGGAGATTTGCAGCTGCTCATCTTTAATCCGTTGAATAGAATCTAAAGAAGCTCAAACTTTCTGTCGCTCTGTCTTGTTTCTTTGGATTTCAGTGAAAACTGTAATTATCTCTTCTTTTATTTTACGGAGCTGTGTCAGAATGAGCATCAGAGGAAAAATAAATCCTCACTGTGGATATTTGCACTCCATTTTTAATTCAGATTTGACCTTTACTCTGACTCTCCAGTTGATCTTTCAGAAAGAGCTGCCTGATGAGAAAGACTTTCATGAGTCAGGCTTGCAGGGATGAAGGTTTGCTCTGGAGGGACCTGATTCTGCTGAAGGTAAATGTAAGACTGTCTTTTTTGAGTTAAGGGCCTTGAGTTTTGATTTCCCCCAAATAGGTTTATCAAGACTAGAAGTGTCTTTATTCTAATAGAAAGGCATAGCTGCTGAGATGTGACAAATAAGCAGAAGTTAATGGGCTAATTCCACCTGATCTGTGTCAGGTCAGGCTTAAAGCACTGGTGCTGAGAGGTTTCAATTTTTGGCCCCATTTATGCGACAATGTTTCAACCAGAAACACAAAAAACACAGTGAAAAAAATCTGTTAACATAGAAACACCAAGAGACTTAAGAGGCTGTAGTATGCATGCTATGCCTGCAGTTGACGACTGAAGGAGCCATATCCAAGAAAATGGTTTTGAGACCAAAGTCGAGGTGATCTGATAATCTGCATGCACTGAAAGCTTATTTACTGGTTGCAGAAATGGTACAATAGATGCACATTTTCTTGAATAGTAGTCAGCAGAATCTGCAGATTCAAAAGCACAGGAACAAAACAGTAATCCATTTCTGTTAAGGTTTTTGTTGTTGTTGTTGTCCTGGTTTGCGCATGGCCATGCCACACATATGGGAAAAGTGGAGTGTGACATCAGTGTTTCCACTGAAAACTCTGGCTCGCCATTTACACAGCAACAATAAAATGCCGTTTCAGAAAGTCTGTTTTCAAAGTTTGCATTTTAGGTCAGCTAAAACACCATTTCTGTGTAAACAAAAGGCCGAAACAACACCTTACTATGACAACAATAACAATCTTTTTTTGTTGCATGCATGATGCACTAAGTTACACACTCCTGGGTTGTCTCATATTTTTAGACCAGAGGTTGCCGCTTGGTGCCAATCTGAACATGAAGCTGATGTGAGTGAACATCTCTGCTTTCTGGAAATTCTGCATGTTTAGGCCACTACATCCACCCGTAGGCTACTCACAGTCCATGGTCTGCATTAAGCAGCAGCCGTTTAGCAAACAGGCAAACCCTCCTGTGCTGAAAAAAGCCTGAGATATTTTTAATTATTCATTGCACTGCCACAACTCTTAAGCATAGTTGTCAAAACACGCTGATTAATTGGGACTTTATAGTGAATTCACACTCTTTACTGCCCACTGCTTCACCTCCTGTAATCCTGATTAAGTGAAGCAGACACAGCCAACTGGTTTACTGGGTTAATTGGTTTGTCAGAGTCACATGAAGAGTAAAGGAGGCCGAGGTGATTCATCAAGCAGACAATTATATGAAGCACCTGGTGGCTATGGTAACCACATCCCTGCACTGTACAGTAAAGGATTGGACAGCCTCTTTATAAGGGGCTCTGCCTGACGCCAACTGTTACTGTACTTTATGGAGCAGGCGTTAATAGTTCCCAGAGTTCTGCAGGAGGCTGTTTGTTCAGTAAAACTCTGAGAAACCTATTCTTTTTAAATCAGTCTTCTGGATTTGTCTTGTGTTTCAAAGTGTCCCAAGGATCCTCTGTCTCTTTCTGATTGATTTTCATTGTGTGTTTCCTGTTTAAAATGTGTAGTTCTTGTCCCTGTGTCTCCCACAGATTTTCACTCTTATGCTCTGTCACACCTGTGTTCATTTGTCTGTTAAGTCTGTGTTTATTCATGTCTTGGTCATTTTGTTCCATCTTCTCATCACCTCTCCTGCCACTCTCTCCTTGTTCTCCAGGATCTTGAGGTTTTAAGTTTCTTAGGAAAAAAAACCTCCAAAAGTTCAACTACATCTCCTTTGTTTGTTGGTGACGTCGGTTTTCACTTTTTGAAGTTGCATCTTTGGATAGTTATATCAACTTGAATGAGGAAGAAAAAATATTTGTTTAAACAATGTGAAGGAGGACATCACTGTGTTAAAGTACTGACTGTAAAAACCACAAGATAAATTGAAATTTACACGAAAGAAAAAGCCATTCCTCGTCTTAAATCAAACATCAATAAACCTTTAAACAAGCTTTCATCTCCCTTAGATGCCAGATTTATACCTGTTACAATTTCTGAAAGCATTTCACTAAGAAACCTTTTCAGTGAAATGTCAATCAATACCTGAGATTAAAAGTCTGTAATACATCTACCACACGCTGAGAACTGAGAGCTGAGCCCCAAACCACTTGAGCAGATTCATTCAGAGGCAGAGGGTTTGTTCATTTCAGCGTTCAAATTCTGAATGAAAACATGTCACAGAAAGGTTTAGACATGCGGCGCTGTTTTGATCTACATGAAAGATTGATTATCTGAGAGTAAATTTTGCTGAAGATTGTCTCGATTGAAGAATTTGAAGCATGACTGAAAGCAGGAAGTAATAATTTAACACTCGGTCTGCCTTTTAGCTCCAGTCACATGACACAAATAAGTGTCTCTGCGCAGCCCGACACATCTCCATCATACTTTCCCAATATGCTGCAGGTGACCTGGAATCACCCTTTTTCATCTTAGATCATACATTTTCCTTCAATTTCCAGAGTGTGTTTTAATAATTCATGAGCATGGACATCTTCCTCTGGGTTTCTGCCTTGTCCATCATAGTGTACGTTAAGACAGAGACGTTCCTGTTGGAATAAGCTACATACAGAGGAATGGTGCTGACATATCCCTTGTGAGTAGTTCTTCAGTCGTAGTGGTCTAAATATTCAGACACGTGGATGGGGAAACGTCCTCCTCTGCTCTGAGTGGTCTCTGTGTCATGTTTTAGTGCCGATGTATTTACCTCAAGAGATTTAAATTAACCATAAGATGTTATTACATAACCAAACCATCACACTCACATGAGTGTTTGGACATCTTTATCAGTTCAAAACAGACTTGAACAGAGAGGCTGATGCTGATTAAAGAGCACTTTGCAGGTTTTCTACTTTGATTCAGGTTAAAAAGACTTGGGTTAAATCTCGATATCAGATAGTTTAATCTAAGAGTGATTTTGAAGAAAATCAATTTGGTGTAGTAGTTGAATCTTAGATTTGACTGAGTAAATCCTCTCATTTGATTAGTTCAAAATGTTAGGGTTGGAATAACTCAAATCCGCAAATTTATGACTGTTTTATGAGGGATGAGCCAAAATTTTTGATTATTCCTCATTATTTTGTTTAACTCTAAAAAATGGAAGAGTTGCAGCTATTATAACCCCATCTTTAAAATATTTTTCCTTAGCCACAATGTGATTGTAGAGCATCTGAAAGTGGTCAATCTTTACCAGTGAATGATAAAACTTCCATGATATTGCAGTTAAACTCCATGAAGCGTAAGTGCCAGGAGGAAAATGTAAAGGTTTCATCAGCAATAAACAGTTCTTGGAGGAAATTTTGCAGAGGTGCTCCAAAAATAGGACTTTTCTGAGTAAAACAAGAATATACACATCATATCCATGTTTATGTCATATCAAATTCCCCTTTGCACAGTCAAAAAATTGATCTGCATGTTCTTACTTCTGTGGGACAGGCAGTAAACCACTGGATTCATTGGTGAATAGTTTGCAGTGACTATGAAAAGTATTTTTTGGATTCAGGTCTCAAAGTTTGAACCTGACGCTGCTCTGTGATCATAACATCCCGCCCTGCATCATTCAGATTAACCCTGCATGGCTCTCAGCTCCTCTACCATGACACCAGGCCTGAGCTCTGGCTCGGAGGGTGGCCTTTTTAATCATATCTGGGTTCAGCTCCAAATTGTGGACTCCTCTAAAGTCAATTTGTGGAGAAAGGCATGCTGGGTCAGTTCCCTGGATCCCGCTTCCTTCAGTGAAGTGCTGCCAACTAGGCTGCTCTCCAAAGCTAAAGCAGCTACAGAAATGCAGAGGCAAACAGCTGGGACTGAGCTCAGCTCCTGACTTTCCTCAAGTGGAATCGTTAAAGAGAGAATGCTCCAGATACACAACATGGATCTACATGTTCACGGCTTATCAATCATTCACTCAAGATCTGGCAGAACGGGGTACTTTAAGGTAAAATCACCTCATTTAAACTGTCCTTTTGTATGAGTTCACACAATATTTAGCTGATCTGTAACCCTTCAGGACTTTTGTTCTCTGCAGTTTTAGAGGAAAAGGAATCCGGTGAAGACTTTTTGGAGAGTTGACAGCTTTCTGTGCAAATTTCTAAAAAGTGGTGCAAAGGACACTGCAGACTTGTTTTTGAACCTGAAGCCTGGTTAAATAAATAGATGCTGTATTTATTCTTTATGATTCAACAATTCTGCTCAAACAGGTAAAATTTCAGTGGCTAAACTCATCTGAAATATTTGTGCTCTGCTGTCTGGGGGCATCCTTTCATGACTTTCTTTCCAGTGAGACTCTTACTAGACTTGAGTTAAGTGGGCGTCATGCTTCTTAATACTGTCATTTATGACCTGTAGTATTTTCTTAATGTAAACCTTGCGTCGTAATGCAGGCTTCAGGATATAGTTTAATCTTCTGTTGTGGAACCAAGTTGCGTCTTGTTTAAATTAGAGGTGATGTGAATGGTTAACTAACCAGATAATGAAGTATTAGTAAGTAGAAGAGAAGCTCTGAAATGGTCTCTTATCATTATTTCCACCCTCTCAAGAGACAGGAAGTAACATTTTTACCACAGTGTCAACAGGAAGAGAGGAGATGTGTTGACATGCTGGATCTTTTTTTTTTTTTTTTTTTTTTGCAATTCATCCAAAGTGAACTTTTAAGAAGGGAAAAAGTAAACTATTGAATGTTGGTTTAGGGCTCTGCTCAAGGGCTCTTGAGCGTAGGAGGGTAGCAATCTGATTACTAAGTCAAAATCAAGCTGTCCAATCTCCCTCTGTGATTGGAGGAGCCACTACAGATGACTATGCAGGGACTCGGGTGATAAAATCAAGACGTGGATGGCGACCTGTGGGAGTCGGCGGGAGAGGAAACACGAGACAATCAAGTGTGCGGCGTTAATGCCGCCCTCGCTGGAGCTCTCCCCTGTAGATAAATACTTCCTCTGAGTGCTCTGCAGTGAGCGGCTCGCCATGAAACTCTCCGTCTGTGCTCTTAGCTCTCTAATGAAGAGAGTGACAAGTAGCTGCTCGGCGATGGTGGTGTTTTTGATTTTAATGAGTGATGAGTGCTCTTCATGGAAGATGTGGGTGTGCTGGAACCCTCCCTGCCTTTTTTCTTTACGAGAGCGACAAGAACCAACACTCATCAAAGAGATACAGCCATAAAACTGTTTACTGCCTCGCTCAGAAGTTATCCCTCTCACAGCTGAAATCCTGTCCACTGAAGAGCTTCTTTATGATACAAAGAGAAGGATAGAGTGTGTTGACACTTTATGGGAAGAAACTGATCTTTAAACTAACACCACAAACACCGTGGACTCTGTAGGAGCCTGTTGCTGTGGTGGACAGAGAGATGCAGGGGGATCAGGTGATAAAGATCACTGAACAGCAGAAATAAGAGGATCAATAGGTGTTATTCAGAGAGGATGGAGGAGTGTGGCAAACAGCACAGAGGCAGAGCATGTTTCTAATCTTGATTCTTTATAATGAGAAGCTCACAGAGATCGGCCGGCAGGTAGGATTAAGACTCCTCAAGTTTACGACTTACAGTATCGGCACTCACCTGCATCCCTGTATGAATTTTAAAAACATCCTCCTGGAAGGTGAGGGGAGTAATCTCATTAGAATTCATCCCCTCACTCTCACTCAGACGCTCACAAACACACACACATTTCAGCGTTCAGCTGCAGCTTTGGCTATGAAGGATTAGTGTTACCTGTAAACATCCAGCAGTTTGTCAGACCTGAAGGCCGTCAGTGATTTCAGCCTGGGATCGGTCATACGGCCGTAAATTAAAGACGCTGGATGTGTCAGAGGTCGCTTACTTTTGTATTTCCATGTAATGTAAACAGCTGACATGTGCTGAGCATCAGCTGCTCACAATATGTTAAAAATGCAATCATATTTCCTCTCCTGAGAAAAGACGAAGGAAGGATACAGCTTTTTGAAACATGTTTGCACGCCCCCTCCCCCCTGTAGCTTGGTGCCACTTTGCATAAAAATACCCCAATGATTATTAATGCAACCCCATCTTGTCTGTTCATTTATAAATCTATAATCCAAGCTGTGACCTTTATGGAGACAGATTCATGGATCAGACACATCTTTACCAGTCAAGAATGTAAAGGCGAAGAGGAAACCTTGAGGGACAATAAATGAGGGCAGGTGACAAAAACTGCGGTTCTCCATGGAGCCACTTAAGACTCAATTTGGTATTAATTAGATAGGTAAATATAGGGCCAGTCTCATCAATATGGACAGGCATTGAGCCTTTTTACATAGAAATGCAGCTTGTTGAAATGTATCAAGAATAATACACAACCACTAAAATAGAGTTTCTGTTCATGAATGAAAGTAAAAAGATTTTTTGTAAATCAACCCTTAAAGCATGAAAAAAAGTTTTCCATTTCCCTCCCCCCAAATATTTGAAAGTGAGCAATCAACTTAGAACAGTGTGAACTTAATGTAAAAATGTACCTCGTCTGGTACCATGTTTTTACATGGTACCAGACGAGGTAATTTCATTAATAATCTTTTTTAATGCTTTGCAAAAGATTTTAACCCTCTTTCATCAATTGTAACACTGAGTAATTTATAGTTATTATGCTGTTTTACCCTCAAATGTTTGTCTATAACTTAAAAAAAAATAAATATATATATATATATTTATATATTTGGAAAAAGAATTGAAAACATTTTTTTCAGGCCCTAAGAGGAATAAAAATATCCTGACACAGGCTAATATGAATTTCCACCATATGAACCATTGAATTTTGGAGTAAATAACTTTTAAATAGGTGTCCACTGTAGTGACCACTATGCACCACAGGGTTAGCCTGGCAAGCAGCTTGGCCCCTGCATAATCAGTGCTATAAGTAGGCCTACACTTAAACTACACTGCACATCAAACCTTACATGAAGTAAGACTTTAAAAACAAGCTGATTAAAAATGTGTTGCAATCTCTGGCAGATTTGTGTGATTGCCTGGTTGATTCACAGGGCCCATAGTTTTTGGGATAAACAGTTTGTACGACATGACTCAAACAGCTGCACACAAAGAAGTCGATCTCATCAGCATCATTAAAGCTTGAACCGTGTAATCGCTGCTTGAGTTGTTGAACTGTTTTCATGCATCATTACCGACTATTATCTGATCGGCACGCATGGCAGCACTCACTGTTTATTTTTTATCTGCAACAAAAACATTTGATATTTTTTTGAAAAATTACAATATTTAAAAATAATTCAGGGCTATAAGAGGATGCCATCATGCAGATGAACAATCCTTCTGTATGAATGTCACACTGCCGCTTCTGTTGTTACTCCTGAGTTCAAATATTGGACCGGGCTAATTAGCAGGCTCATCACACTCTATTGATCTATGGATTAGCGTCTGACGAGAGCTCTGAGAGGCAACAATGATGCAACAAGAGGCAACGTGAAGCCGATCATATAACAAGCAGCCTGCCAGCTAAACACTTCCTCTCACAGAGGAAAGCCTTATCTGAGAGTATAATTTTAGCACTCTGAATCTTAACTTTAAACACGTTTCCCTGAACAAATTGACTTGTAGATTACTCTGGGTTGCACATAATTCTCCATTTAAAATCACCGATGCATTGTGCAGGGCTGAGATTGGATTTGTCCTCAGTAAAGGTGAATGCATGTGTATGAAGAGCTCGGTGCAACGTCGGCCGATAAACACACACCATTTTGCATAATGATCTGTGAACAGAGGTGTTTGGGAGGAGTGCAGTGCAGTCAGGAGGAGCAGATCAGGTGATGGAGTGTGTGTCAGCAAAGGTGAGAGTTTAAGTATGAGTGATGGTTGAGAAGCTGTCAGTCAAACTGTATGCTGTGAGCTGGGTGATTAGGATGCAAAGAAGCTGTGTGACTACCAGCTGAGTCCAGAATTAGGTGTCCTATTGTCCTTTCAACCAGATAAAAGTAGAGATAGAGCGAGATAGAGAGAGAGAAAGGGTAGAAACATAAAGTAATATAAAGTCCATTACTGCAAACTTTTGGTGTTTCACTTCCAAAAATATTGTACTGATCAGGACATAAA
The DNA here is from genome assembly GCA_008086565.1 of Thalassoma bifasciatum. Lineage (NCBI taxonomy): Eukaryota > Metazoa > Chordata > Actinopteri > Labriformes > Labridae > Thalassoma > Thalassoma bifasciatum. Next base: position 92,280 of record RPOG01000687.1, read on the forward strand.
TGATTAATTTGTGACAGACAGGTGAAGCTCAGCCTCCTCAGATGTGACGAACATCAGGATGATAGTAATGAAGGAGAGGAGCCTTGCCCAGGTTAAAGTGAGTTTATTTGTGATAGCGCCGCTGGGGGAGCTGCAGAGGAACCTCTCAGAGTAATTAATGATCCCTGCTTTTTCAAACACCAACAATAATGAACATTACCCATCTGCTACAGGGAGGCTGTCCTCACATACAGCTGGGCCTGTCAGCTAACAGCTACAGCAGGGATATATACCTGCCTTACGCACTGAAGACACCTTTAATTTAATGGGTTTTCTGCTTCCCCATATTTATAGCATGGATATAAAGTTCTAATGCTGGATGTTCAGACTAAAAATTTACAGATGTTCAAACCTCTATATCAGGGGCCTTCAACATTTTCAGACCAAGGACCCCTCAACTATGTTGTATATAAACCTGGACCTTGTACCAAAACGTACCTTGTTATTGTGCATTCAATTGCAAGCTATTCTGGGAAACCTGACACAGCCAGTATGAAACATTCAACTGTGTGAACAGCAGAGCAGCGACAGAGGCGGGTCCGCCCTTGTGTTTAGGAGCTACATGTAAATGCTAAGTAAGGAGAGAGCTGCTGTGCTGCTGAATGTGTTCATTTTTGACTAAAAGACAATGTCTTCAAACTCAATGTGTCTACTGACGTGTGCTCAAAAACAATAATGAGTAGAAATCGAAATATTTGAAAAGAAAGTATTTGAAAATATAAAAAAAATGCATACTCAACCAAAAATATCAGACCCCATGTAGAACCCCCATGGGGGCCACAGACCCCAAGCTGAAGACCTCTGCTCTATCTATGCTGCAGAATTCCCTCAATCTGTCTGCAAACTGATGAAGACACTCTGTTTCAGGGGAGGCACACGATCTTGGCGAGACTTGCTGAAATGACAATGTTGCATAAGGATTGTCATAAGAAATGGGCCTCAAACACCAAGGTCTGCCCATAGCTCCACCTCCAATAGGCCCCCAGAGGGCTGGCCAATCAGTGGTAAGATTTGTGGCGCAGGTTCCTTGAAAGAGACAGCAGCTAAAACAAAGTGTTTCAGACAGGCAGAAATAAGGGGTTACTAAAACACCAAGGAGAACATAATAGATTTTTATGAGCTGTAAACCATGTGATGATACTGCGGTGGCCAAAGAGGGACTGAAGAAATGCTAAAAAGCTCAAAACTAGTGTCAAAACTCCATTCACTTTTGAGTCAGTTTGCGTGGAATGATCATTGTGTCTCTACATCTTTCCTCCCTTTGCTGCTGGGGTTGTAAGCAATAGTTTGTGACAGTTCTACGGGCGACACCCACCTTCAAAAAAATGTCGCTCCATTACCTGTTGTGCCCAAATAATGGCCTTTAATTTCTAAATCTAAAAGCCTAAGATATATATTTCAGGTGCCTTAGATTCAGATCAACACATACATCATGTATCCTTGCTGCAGGCTGATGAAACCTATGGATGTGAGGGGTATGCAGTTTAGCCTCCCTGTGTTGGGGAGATGGTGTGTGTGTGTGTGTGTGTGTGTGTGTGTGCCTGATTGATCCTCATTCAGAACAGCTGTGAGGAGGTTTTAAAGGTGCGGTGACTCCAGTCTTTGTCACCAGCTCATTGTTTCGCCATCAGAGGCAGTGAGCAGTTGTCTGTGAACTCCTGAGCTTCTCTGTGTGTCTTTTGTTCCTCAGTGTTTGCTCAAAGCGCCCAGTACTCACCTGTAGCTGAGCTCTCTGGGTTTTTGGAACCTGGCTCTTTGAGTTTGAATTACCTGGCCTACCTTTGTGTTCTCCTTATCAGAAGGTTCTCCAGTTTGGTTTCAGTTCAGCTGCTAGGCAGTGGTGGTTTGGTTCCTTTTTCTCTGAGCTTTGTTTTTGCTTAAGGAGCCTGTTAGGCCTGGCTCAGCTTTCTTTTCTTTTTTCCCTTAGTGGTTACCCCCTGCTGTAACTTTCAGAACCCTGTCTTTGGTCTGCATTTGTGTCCACCTTTCCCTGCTGTGACAATGGAACTAATTCTCTTATTCATTTATTTTTTAATTTCTGTGACTAAGGTGACAGAATAGCTTTTAAATAAATAAGGTCAAGCTTTGAGTCCCAGAATCCTCTTTTAAGAAAGTTCCTCTGGAGCAGGCTCAACCCGCTCTGTTATGAAATATGTTTGGAAACAAAAAGAGGAGCATGGATGCATCAGTGAAAAAAAAGCAGAAACACTTGATATTTTTCTGTTGACAGAAAAACAATAGAATGCAAAACTGCAGCCCCATAACAATGACTCCAGCGATGGATGTGACTATAAAGCAGAGGTCCTCTCAACCCAATTTCCCCCTGAGAGCGCTGCCAATGACGAATGACAACAAGGCCGTAACAGCCTGCATCTCTGCCATCCCTGAGTTCAGCCCCAGCTGAAATGAGGCCAGCTCTACTTTTAATAACAATGTGTGCATCTTCCCTTATCCTCCCTCTCCCTGAGGAGCGCCTGGAAAATTGGATTTCACTTCGGTCTTTAAGAGGCTGATATTATCTCTTTTGGGGCGGAAATCTTGTTTTAATAATTAAAATGATTTTGAAAATGACCAATTATGCTTCTTTTCAACTGTGAAGGAATGCCTACTCTCCGACTCTGGAGGACGAGGAAGAGTCTCCCTGGAGATTTTTCTGTTTTAATCATGTGAGGAAGTCCCCTCGTCTCACTTGGATTACCAAACCATCTATTTCTGCTCATATGGAAAGATTTGTTGACATTTTATGGTTCATGCAGATAAAAATAAATAGGGCAGAGGTTATCTGTTCACTCAAGTCACACATGAATACCTGTGAAGCTCTGACATCTCTGTTGCTGAATGTACAACTACTAACTGTTTCTGAAGGATCTGAACCTCAGAGATCATTGTAAACGTAGCTTTACCAATAAAATTTACCTGTGGGGGTGGGACCTGGCATGGGCTTTTATTAAAGTCTTACACCTCATAAAAACCTGCAAGGATACACATTAAAAAGCGCATTTTTTGTTGTTCTTGGCAGCTTGAAACCAAAGATGACTTTTGCTATTTTCAAGAACTGTTAAAAGCTGATAAGATATTTCATTTTCTTCAAACTTTGCACACATCCAGTCTTTTTCCCAAAGTTTCCAAACTCTATAGTTGGCTAAAGCAACTTTTTGAAGTGTAAAACTTGAAAATTGCACAACAAAATGATCTGCTTTTGCTTCCATTTTACAAAATTAACCAATACGTGGGCTAAACTGAGCAGAAAGGTTCAGGCTGGCAGAGATTGTGAAGTCCACCAAGGTTGTTTCCTGAAAATCTGAATCTTTTTGCATGGGGCTCGATATTAAACTTACTTCACAACATCGGCCAACAATCCAGGACAAACCATCCAAACACAGCTCCATTTTTAGTGATATCTCTGGGATTTTATGTCTTTATTCAGAGAGAACATGGTGTTGGATCAAACAGGAAACAAGACAAGAGAGGTGGGTGGGTAATGTGAGAAAGAGACTGTGTTGGAATTAAAAGTGAGACGCCTATTTGGAGACTACAGCCTTTGTACATGGGGCCAAACCAATAATCCTCACACATGACCTTTTGTTAAAACACAAAACACTGAGCCAACAGTGCATGTAATTGTTGCATTGGTTGAGCAAATTCTGGCTGGATATTTAGGGGTTGTTTTCACTGCAACGGCTCCAGGGTGAAACTCAAAGGTATTGTTGCATTTTGGCTTCTTGGTTCACGTTTATGGTGTTTTAGCCGACCTCGGACAGAAACTTTTGAAAACAGCTTCCAGAGTGGAATTTTTCTGAAAAGCCACTCAGTGAGCCAGAGTTTTCAGTGGGAATGCTGGTGTCATGCTCTGCTATATGCCTGCACATTATACTTCCATTGTTTGCACCAGAGAAAAAGCATTCAATTTACACCAAATGATCAGCCCAAATCTATACCACAGTCTGTATAAAGCATGTTTTATGCACAGTTTTTGTATCAGGCTGAAATATGCTACATTTTTGGCTTGGTGTATATGCAACTTCCAGTTCTACCGGGGCCAGCCTCAAGCAGTCACTCAAGAAACAGTAGGTTTTTTAGCACTTCATCATTGTCCCATATTTTCAGACCGGAAGTTGCCACTTGGTCTGTATGGCCCCTACAGTTACATTGCCATCTACAGGCCTGGCATGCATACTACAGCTTTTCAGTCCCTCAGCAGTTCCGTGTAAACAGATTCTTTTTGTTGTGTTTTTTTTATTTGCATTTTCGTGTGAAATATTGAAAAACATTTCCAGGCCTTAGTTTACAAAACTTAATTTTCAAGTTGATGCTGTGCAGCTTTTCCCATAAAAATCAAGTTGAGTCATTTTGATAGTCAAACTTTTGGACTTTCAGTATTTGAGGGTAGTTGAAACAAACACGAGCAGCTGTTATCACAGGTAAATAACACCTTAAAATCACCTTTTTTTTGTCTGGAAGTCAAACGCAGTCCTCCACTAGCAGTTAAGGCCATAGGTCTAAAACCTGGTTGACTCTCTGGGGTATGGATTATTCTGGATTTCTGATGGATTCTCCTCTATCGCTCCCTTATCCCTCTCTCTCCCTTGAATCCTCAGCCTTCACTCATTATCATACGTTTTACATAAACTCATACACTTCTCATCACACTCTGTTATTCACAGAATATACTGTCCTGTAGTTAATGGAAATAAGATGCAGTCTCTGCACACATTAAGGGAGCCTGTAGTTTGTGTTTCCAGCTCACATTGTGTAATGAGTTTGTGCCCAGCGCCTGCTCTCTGTTTTATTAATGTGCAGCATAAAAAATGTGCTTTAAAAATATCATGTTTACGGTGTGATGAATTATTTGTAGTTTGGTTTAATTCATACACTGTCTGTGTAATTACTTGCAGAATCCTGCCCCACTGTTTCTCTTCTCTACAGCAACCATGTGACTTCTTATCTCTGAGTTGATGATGTGAGCCAGTTCTGCACAGCTTCTTATCAACCCACTGCTTTACCCTCACATTCAGTAGATTTATGACCCAGCTGTGTTAAATACTTGATCCTGATTGGCTGAAACTCCATTGAACAGAGTTTTATTCTCCAGGGCAAAGTGTTGTCAGTGATAACTATGATTCAGCTCTTCTGTCATGATGTGCCGCTCGGCTCTGTGGGGTGTCAGCCTCTCCCATCATCTGCTCCTGTGGTGGAGGAGGTCTCACCTCCCACCTCCCACCACGGAGCCCTCACACTGACTCTATTTCCTGCCCTGTGCTGTAATCCCTAATCAATACCTGACAAAATGTCAAACACATTTGTATCTGCTTCCCGTCGTCTGCAGGAACTCACTCTGCTGGTTGGAGCGGAGTCAAGAGCCCTAATCTGTTAAAGCCGCTCCTGACAGAAACACTACTGACAGATTTCTGTTCCAGTTCAGGGACAATTGATCATCCTCCACGTATTGTTTCTGCAGCAATCTATTCTAATCTGATCAATCTCGCTGTGATTACACCCTGAAAATCATGCTTGAAGTATTAACGTTGTCATCAACAAAGACGGGTGACAGACAGCGTGACGATCAACCCACGAAATAAAAACAACTCATTTACAAACATCACAGTCAGGAGAAATGTGAGTCAGGGTGTTTAATCTGAGAGGACAGAGATCTGACAGAGCCTGTTTTCTCCTTAAACTCAAATTACCATCTTTCTTGAACCTGAAGAACTTCAGAAACCAGACAAGCAATTTGCCATCTAAAGGCAGCTCAGCAGGATATTGGAAATATTCCCGACTGGGAACTGCAGACACGTATTGAGGCAGTCCATGAAGTGCAGCCGAGACAAGTTCCAGCATAGGCAAACATTTAATTTTGACTTTCACAGACATAAAATCATTTTTTAAAAACATATTTGTCAGAAAATTGTATCAGTTGAAATATGAAGCACGGCCAAGAAAGTTATGAGCAATGACAGGTTCTAAAATCTTTGCAATTTCAGATGCATTAATGTCTGGTTGAAAAAAATGTTCCAAAAGTTCTCTGATTGAAATAAACAAAAAGTAAGTCTTAAATCAGCCTGTAGCGACACATGTTGCAGGTGAGTGTTGCACTTTTTTTATCAAGAAAATGTAAGAACTTGGTGCATTATGACACAATATGTAAGAAAGTTTTTACATAGTGCAAGAAAGTTTATTACAAATTGCATTCAAAAATTTTATTACAAAATGAGGCACATTATGAAAAAATGCAGGGTTACTACATTAGTGAAACTTTACTACATTATTACATATTGCAGCGTTATGTGGAAATTCAACAAATGGAAGTCAAGTCACAAAAAAGTTTATTTCCTGCTCATGATGAGGTAAGCATTCAATTATGGGCGATAATTTCAGAATGAAAAATTGACTTCTTCAGCTTTAAAGTCCTCCTCTTCTCACTATGACTGTAAACCCTGAGAAGAGTTTCTATTCACAGCACCACAGCTACAGCCCCTTTTATTTTTTTACGAGATGCTATCACCTTCTTCCTCTCGCATTCCTCGTCCACTTTGAACACCTTCCTCCCTCTAATGTACACGGCTCCATCAAACCAGAGGCACAAAATCAATCCTCTGCTCTCTATTTGTGCAGCAGAACCACCCTGCTCCAGATCAATACACATTCAGGCTGGATGACAAAGCTAACAGTTGTGTGCATGTGTGTGTGTGTATGTGTGTGTGTGTGTGTGTGTGTTTGTGTTTTCAGGATGCTGTGCACCAGAGACAGGTTCCATTTCACAATAAAAGTATTTTTTTGTGTTTGTGAGCGGCCAGAAAGGCCTCAGCTTGTTCCACCTCCAGCTCAACTCCCAGAGACAAGTGCCTCTACCCAATGAGCTGCTACCAACAAAACCCAACACATCCCCCCGAATAAAAGACACACAATTCTTTGATTCTGGAAAATAAATTACCTTGAAAATCGAAGTGTTGGAAGAGTTTGCGTCAAAGACATTTTGAGGTCCACACCCAAAGGATTTTGAAAATTGGTGATGCTATTCCACCATGCTTTCTGCTCAGCTTCTTCTGTGTGAAACCTCAAATTCCAGGACAAACAGTGTCATGACTACAGGTTTTGTTCACCATCGTCTTTTAGTATTTTTTAACCCTTGTGTGTAGTCATGTGCTTCCTGTTTACTTTATAATTCACCTTGTATCTTGTTACAGATTATCACTTCCTGCCCTTCCCTACCTGTTATTACCTCATGGGTTTGACTTGTGCCAAATTGTCACCCTTCCCCAGAGTATTTAGATCTTGTACACAAGTAACCGGGTATTTCCAAAACAAACATTTCCCCTCTTTCATTTTCAAAGACGACCACTAGTAACTGGGCAAATCTGTCAAAAAGTGCAGTTCTAAGCATGCAAGACCCGCAGGTGGCAGTATTTTTCAGATGTCAAACTTGTGCTAGCTAATGAATCCCCATCATTCTGTCCATGCCAGATTTAGAATCAGAATCAGAATCAGAATCACCTTTATTGCCAAGTATCTTCAAGAAGCATACAAGGAATTTGACTTCGGTTTCAACTGTGCTCTTTGTACAAAAAAAACAAAAAACAAGTAAGAATAAACATTAAATATCACATATGTAAGAAAAACAGATATTAAGTAACTACAAATTAGAAATATAGAAATATTTGAAATATAGAAACTTTGTACAAAAAGAAGAAGAAAATAACAAAAATGCATATCGATACACTTTTAAATTAAATAGTGCAATGAAAATGTGCAACACAGAGAATGTGCAAGACAGCGGGATGACAGATTGATTTTTTTTTTCTTTTAATTTAAAACATTTGTTTGGATAGATAAAGGGGTTTCTCTTCAAAGTAAATAAGATGCACAAAAAGATATAAGCAAGCATCAGTAGCATGCATGTTTGCCATAATGTTGCCATTGATATATACGTCAATGGCTTTTTTTGTTGCAAGGATTGATGTTTAGATCCAAAAACTGGTTCCTTGTGTATACACCATGAAATCAGAGTATTCTAAAATCTTCACTTTGGCCACAGCTTTCAGAAAATATTAAAAATGTGTTTTGTGTGGATCAAGGGCCCAGATGTAAAAATGTATATTTGGTAGTAATACCCAACTATATGTGCTACATGGCCTTAGTTTGCCAGTTTGTCTTTACCTCAGTGTAAGCTTTTTCACATACCTCCTGACTCCAAGTTTGATATTGACTCTGTTTGTACTCTGACTTTTCTAGTCTGCTGTTTACTGAATACCTTGGCCTGATTTTCTCAAATTCCAAAGTATCAACATCACTGCCTGATTAAACAGACTTTTATATTACATCCACGTTTTGAGTCTTGTACTTGAGTCCCTTGTTTGGCTCAGTGTTACAAACAGTCCGGTCTCAAAAAGTTCAGGTCGTGCTGGATCTTGTAAAATCTTATAACATTGTAAATCTGCATGCAAAGCACTGTCTGTGATCAGCCCCTCCTCTGTGTGCATGCTCTGAACACAAACATGATGATGTATGAGAGGAAAGCTGCTGTTTGCTTCTTCCCACTGAGAAGGCGTCTGCCTCTGTCAGCTCTCTTTGTTCTCTTAATTGCCCCAAAGCAAAACAGGCATGAAATCTGCCTCCGTCTGAAACACTGTCTGAAACACATCAGAGTTCGATCTCTGAGACCTCGTCTTGTTCAGAGCTGGTCAGGCACAGACCAGGCCTCCTCGTCTTTAAGTTCCTCCTCCTGTCTCCTGCTCTCGGTCCCTGTAGGAAAAGCTCCCTCCTCGTCTTTCATCTCTCTCTTCACAGATCCTGGATGAACTCTCTGTCCATGCCCACCAGGAAAGTTGTGTTTGCATCTCAGAGCCTGAACTCCAGCAGGTGGTCCTTCAGGTGCAGCTCCCTCACACTGTGGAGCCTGAGTTGATGTAAGAGTGAGAAGGCAGCGATGTAGTGCACTTTGTCTGACACCTCGTATCTCTGCTGCTTTACTTCTTAATTATTTAGCTTCTTTATCAGTCCCGGTCGCTCGAAGGCTTTTATCTTGATACTCAACCATCCATGGGTCAGAGAAACTTTGAATATTTGTAGAATATTTTATCTGAAACTACGGCTAATACATAACAAACTCTTAATGTGCTCTGCAATTCATTTAAGCCTGGAAAAAGCCTTGGGCAAGTTTATCACTGCGTCCTGATAAATGCATGCTCAAAGCTTCTGGTTACCATGGAAACAGGGATGCTGTTCTTTTCTCCTGCTGATCCAGAGTCTAGTTTCATCCTCTCAATAAAACTGAAAAACACAGCCTGTCCACCGGGGAGGGAAATCAATTTGACCACACAAATTAAATCCATTTACAGGACAAAGCAGGAAACACTCACATGGATGTTCTCGACAGGACACGCTCAAGTGTTTCTGTCTTTTTTGGTCCGTCACATAACTCTGAGTCATCCCCAAACTATTTAATTAGCAGCACTGCTGGACAAATAATTACATGTAGAGTTTTTTGTAAAAACTTCCAAACTGTGAAATAAATAACACAACTGCAGCAGACGGTCTAGTAAGCCTTGAGATCACACCTCACTGTTGTGTGAGTGTTACTGAGTTTATTGATGCATTTTATTGCAGATAACAGCAGGTTAACTTTTATTATACTCAAATAAATTTTAGGTTTCATTTCAATAGATAATGATTCTTCTTAAACAATCAGAGAAGCAGAGACTAGAAGCTGCTTTTTGTTTTCAGTGTAAATGCAGCTGGTTGCCTTTGCTCCTACTCTTCTTGCATTAATTTATTTTGGGTTTTTTTTTGTTAAACTTATCAGGATTATTCTCTTGTATTTTCTTTTTTACATTTTTCCCTCTCTGTGAACGCATTTAGAGAACTTTAGAGTCCATTTTGAGATTAAATTATTTGTTTAAAGATCTTTAAATAGTCTGGCCCTGTCATATTGCCTTGTCGCTCCTGCATGGTGCCTTCCACATCAAACAAGATTCCTCAGTCTGTTTTTAAAACCAGTCTCTTGAATTTATTTAAACCCCCTTTTTTCCTTGGCTTTTAACCCAGCATGAGACTCTACTCTATTTTAGTATTTTATGGTTTGTTTTTAATCATTGTTTTTATTGTTCCTTAAGTGTTTTTTAAGAACAATTAAATAATCATTTTAGTGTTCTAGCCTGCTTTTTAATCCTTTGTTTTTACATTTGTCCATTTATGTACAGTACTTTGGTTCAGCTGTGATTTTTAAAAAATGCTTTATACATAAAGTTGAGTTGAGTTTTTATGGTTATCACAAACTTTAGCTAGCACTTCTGCTGGAATCAGTGAAGCTGTTTGACTCATTATCCAAACTGGAGCCTCCTGCAGAACTTCAGTTATTTAGAACATACAAGGAGAGAAGGCAAAAACTTGGAGGGGAGAGAGCTGGAGCAAGACCACTGGGGCTTTTGGAAAAGATATTTAATCCAAGTCTTCCCTCTCTCATTATGACCAATGTAAAGTCTCTACTAAATAAGACTTAGGAATAGGGCTGGGCAATTAATAACAAATTATATTAAATCGCAATATGTCCTGCTACAATGCTCTAATTGCAGACAGTACAACATTGCTATAACCTAAATTGCGTCAAAACATCAGATACAGTTTTTGCAGCAGATGTTTTCTGCTTTACACCAGAGTTACTCAACCCTGCTCAACCAAAGAAATGAACATGTAAACACTACCTTTACAAAAGAAACAATCTAAGTGGTAAAAAGAGGGCAAAAACAGCAAAAGTAGCAATAACACTTAGTTTGGGGTAGTAAAAATTGGCATTCAAATTGGGAGTGAACCTGGAAAATAGCAAGGAAAATTGGTCCAAAAGTGGCAAAAAAGGTGAAAGTGACTAAAATGGACAAAAAGCAGTCACTAGTAGTTGTTGTAGTGGGTTGTTGTTGTTATGCTTTAAGTAATCTAACCTTTCATATTCTACAATGTGTTTGTTTGAAACATACAGCTCTGGAAAAAAAATTAAGAGAAAATTGAAAGAAAGAAAAATTAATATGAACTTATTTTTTGCATTATTTGAAGTCTGAAAACAGTGAGCTTTTTTGGTATTTTGCCAATTGTTCATTTTCTGCAAATAAATGCTCTAAATGACAATATTTGGGATTTGGGAGTAATGTGGTCAGTAGTTTGTATGATAAAACAAAAATGTTCATTTTACTCAAACAAAACCTATAAATAGCAAAATAAGACAAACTGAAAAATTTGCAGTGGTCTGCTAATTTTTTCCAGAGCTGTGTAAGATGGTAAGTGAGAAATAATCACACACACACACACACACACACACACACACACACACAAAATCACAATCGCAATATAGAAAATAATCACAATTAAATTATTGTTGCAAATCGTTCAGTCCTACCCACCAGTCAGAGAGCTGATCCTGAAGAGTCTGGTGTTCTCCAAAGTGATGCTTACAATCTTTACATCACTTACCGAAGCACAGTAATTGCAAACAAGCAAGCTGTCTTTTTGTTTGAGTTGGCAGTGAACATCCAGGTAGCATCAAACTGCTGGTCATCAGCTGCTTATGTTTGGATACTTGTTGCTTTATTGCGAATGATAACATTTGGAAGCTGTGCTGAGGGTGTGCAAGTCTTGAAAAAGATCGGAAACAGAGTATGATAGCTCGCTCACCAGCTCATGAACTGTTTCCTCACTTCGTCATGCTTTGGATCATGTATAGGGTTTGGATTGGGGCCATGTGCAGGTTGCCTGCAGGCTGGATTCAACCCTCCAGCACACTTGAAATAGCTGCTTTCCCTCACGTTAAAAAAAGAAACTGTTCTGGTTTAAGCTGTGTTGTTTTTTTCTCTAAAATCTACACTGATTTAGGTTCTTCAGGGGGAAATTGATCGTTGGGTCGAAGCCTTCTCTGGGGCTGGTCTTTCTGATTTAATCTTAAGCATTGCCATCAATTATGAATCATCAGCAGACTTCTCCAACAGCCTCCCCGCCCATGCTCCTGATGCTATCCGTCTGAGGGAATACTAATGTTTCATCAATTCCACAATAAATAGTTGTGAATAGATTATTCACAGAAGAGACACTCTTGCAAAGTGTTTAAAAATTGCTGACAGAGTCGCGGTCTCAGCCTGTCCACTCCTGCTATAAATGTTATTGATCGCCTCGCTAAGCCCGCCGACTGAATTAATGCCATTAATCACCTTTGAATTATTTTTAAAGTCTCATTTCAAATTCCATTAATAAGTAAATAAGTAATGACTTCCCAAAGCTCCATCAGTTGTCTCGTTTCTCCACTGTGACTGTGGGACGAGCATTTTTCTTACCACTAATTTCTGTTACTCAGGAGACACGTTTTAAAAGCAACATGGAGCTCAAATGGTGTCATACAAAAAAAAATTATGCTTTTTGGATAATTTTTGAATGACGGAGCTCTGATCACACCTGTCGAGGCTTACAGGGTAGATGTAAACAGACTCAATGGTACCTTTGTTGACCTGCTCCCTCCAGCATACAGGTGTGTGTAGGTCTACGCGCTGAAAACTCAACCAGCTCACAGATTTGTTCATCTTTCTTGTGTGAGCGGCTTATCCTTCTCAAACTCCTGTCAGAGAGATTTCAGCTGCTGGAGCGGTGGTGGCGTGTTGACAGGCTCTTTTTGAGCTTAACAAATTGACAAAGATTTGTAAACAACACAAGCCGTCATATCTCACCACCAATTTAACTCTGCTTTGAATAAAACATCAGACCACACACAAACTCCTCAGGCCCTCTTTTCTTTACACACTTTTCTCTGTACCCAAAGCAATTTCTCAGTTCATGGTCCAATTCTGCAGTCAGTGGAGTGTGGCAGAAGCATGGACAACCGTCAGCGGCAGACTGAGGAACACGTAACAGGCTTTGTTACTTCTCAGAGCTGTTTATGCCAATCTGCATCTTGCCTGCAGCCGTGAGGAAGCCTCCAGGCCTCCAGGAGGACGGCTGTTAGCAAATGGAGCGTGATGTTTGTTCTTCAGCATGTTTGGTTTTACTAAGCACAGCAATAAAAATGACAAATTATCACGTCGCACTGTGACCTTCTGAGAAAGAGGAGTAAGAAGACTTCTGATGACATCCAGGTGTGCCAAATTTATCTCAGGAAATACCAGAAAATAACTCAAATTATAACTTTTTCATTCTTTTTTTTTTTTTTTGCTTCTGTGGTGTCTAAAAAAGTGTTGATGCTAAAGAAAGAAAATCATTCTGATGATGTGTCCAAAAAATACAACAACAAAAAAACACTTATGTTTGAGACTTTCGTTAATTTAATTTTAATAAACACTCAAAAAGGGTTATAAAAATATCATAAAAATATTCTAGAAATATTTAACTCCATTAGAAATTAAATTTAAAAAAGCATTCTCCGTAGAACTTTTTAAAAAATGACAGTTGTCAACGTCTTAAGACCTGAGCATTTTTCTGATGTGCGTTTTTTATTTCTCTTTGCTATTTAGGATCAGTAAGACCTAAAATGTGTAAAAAATAAACCTGGTCTTTGTACAGAAAGTTATGATTTAGTGTTATTAGTTAGCTACTAGATTAAGTTATAAGTGTTGTAGTTCATAACTACACTTTTTTACTCACTGAAATGGGTGTCAAGTTGTGAAACCACCATGAGATGACATGGGACGTGTCTCTAAATGTGTCTAATGGATTAAAGTTTTAAAAAAAATGAAGTTTCATGGGTCTTGGAGGCAGAAATGTAATGACCACATATGTGGATGCTGGGTCTCTAGAGGTTAATCCAAAAGAGTACAAAATCCTCAGCCGACAGATATGAAACTTGTTTGTAAGTGTTGTGAAGAGGTAATCTTAGTTTGGATCGTTTGTTGTGTTGAAGCAGCAGCGATGGATGAGTCAGTCCTCATGTTCCTCAGGCTGTCGGCATCGATGCAGCGTACAGAGCACTCAGCATCAGAAAAATTGCTTCAGGAGTGTTGGCTCTGAGAGCAACTTGGGCCATTATTTCTGTAATGTCATCTGCACCTGTCTACTGTATTCTTTACTCTTTCTTTGCTTCCATATGAGAGAAGAATAAAGCAGAATGCAGCGACACAGCTTTAAGTTTTAGGATTAAAGTTCTTCTCCAATTACAGAGATAAATATATATATCCTGCAGTCAGTCCTCACACGACTTTAGAGATGTGAATATAAATTTGTTCACCAGAAATTGAAAAGTATCCATATTTGGTAGAAGTTGAACTCGTAACTGCTTTGAATAAAAACTTGCTGAGTGATGGGATAATAGATCAGAATCTCCTTTGCTTTGCATGCTAAGCTCACTGTTTGTAAGTGCAACAAAATCATACAAAATTAAAACTTTTGTTTCCACATGGATCCATGTCATTAAAAACAGTTAACCTTGCAGAGCAGATGGACCTGCCAGATTCATTTTCTAAAATCCTGCAGATCTATCTTGCCAAGCTCTATTGACAAATTGTTTCAACCGGTTCAATATTGACCAGACCAATCAGAGAAGAGAGGCGGGAGCTGTGGAAATGACAACAGTGGGAAGCGCCTTTCTGACAGGAAAACAATGTTTTTTACTCCTCTCCCAACTCATCTATTGCTTATTGGTAGTTGAGCACATGCTGCGTCATACCGTGGCTTGGAGTGGATTGGTCTGTGATGAGTTAACGAGCAGAACGGTCACCCAATCACAACCTGCTGCTTTTTTAAGGGTCCCGCCTCTGAAAACATTTTCGAATGGCTCTTTCCCAGATGGATTAGTGAAATATCTCAGTGGCAGATATAGGGAACTGTCAGTCTGGCGGGTCGGGTTAAACTACAACAACACCAACAAACAACCTCAACACTTTCAATTTACATGCTTTAATTCCATATACTTGGCTCAGAGGGTGGTTGCAGTTGTAACAGCATATTTTGATCCCACACCTACATCCTAAACTCATCTGAAGGTGCAATTTGAGAACTTTTCAGACCTCTTTCTGCTTCTTCAAAATGTGCCAGAAAGGCCCAGGTCTTAAAATATTCACATTGATGCATTAAATGCCAAATAAGCTGCAAAAGGTCATTAGAAAAACAAAACAAACTGCAGGATCAAAGCCTTCATCAGGATAACTCCCCTTCCACGGGATGTGGATACTGATGTAAAGCTTATTTGATTGCAGCCCTCTCCTGTTCCTGTAGCTTCAAAGGGGGCGGTGTTGGTTCACAGTTGGAAACCAAGTTATAAGTCGCCTCCTGCCACATTTTCCTTCTGCTGACTCAGGACCATCGGAGGCGCTCAGTGACACCACCAATTTGCAAAGTCGGTCGACCGAGGAATTATTTTGGCCTTAATCTTTCATAAGGCCACGCTGAGCTCGTGTGAGGGAAGAGATGAAAGAACAACATAATAATAAAAGTGAAATGTGAGGGAGGGAGCGGGCGCTGTGACAGGGAGGTAATTATAGCAGGCACAAATGACACCAGTAATCAGCTTGTTAAAGCAGGGGGGATTTAAAACGGAGCACGTTTGAATCCGATAACGACCCTTTGACATTTTAAAATCCTGATTTGCTGCTTTGACTGAACCAGGAAGGTGGATTCAGCATTTCTGTGTGCGGAGAATAAGACGGCTCGTGGCCTGTTCACTGGCTCTGCACACATGTAGACGATGCCACTCTTGCTGCTTTATTTATTTATTTATATACCTTAGATACAATAGAGCAGCCTCCAAACAACAAATAAATCATTAAGAGGCTTATTTCTCGGTGAGTTTGCAGCTTAGATGACACAGAATCTCCAAACACTGACCAGTAAATGCAAAACCGGACATCCAGAGATTAATGTTGATCACAGCCTGATGCGGCTACAGAAACGAGCAGAGAGTAAGCAGGTTTAAACATTTTATTATGAGGAAAAACTTCTGATGAAACCTCATTCGCATTCATTATGAAATCATTACACCCAGGGCCACATAAAACATGAAAGATTGTCCTCCATTTTTCTATTTCTCCCTCTCCGCTTCTGCAGAGAGCTATTAAATTGCTGTCATTGGTGTAAATAGGTTGATGCACTGCTGCACTCTCCTTACGATGTGTTGACAGGCTACATAAGAGCCTCCTATAATAGAATCAGATCCTGACAGACCTGTGCTGCAGATAATACGACAACAGCATCTGAAAAACAAGTTCATGACAGCCATGCTGAAGAATAAAACAGCAGTCCCCCCCACCCCCCGAGAGGCCGACACATGTACGGATACATTATTAAAGAGGAGATCCTGTTTGTTTTGTGCCTTCATAATCAAACCCTTCCTTCAGAGCCCGCGGTGAGCGCACGCTGCTCCCAGCTTTCATGTTCTGCTCACGGTGTGTGAGACTTTGGTTCTCCTCCATCTCCCCGCTTTGATTTTAATTGAATAAAGAGAGCTCAGAGCTTCATGTGTCATTTGGTGCAAATGGGTTTCTTTTCACGAGTTCACTCCTCTCTTTCCTGTAAATATCACTTCCACAGCAGCTCCCTGTAGTAACAGTGCTGGGAAAATGTCAAGTTCAGGCAATTAAGAGTGAGTTGGCTCAGGATTAACTGTAAGTCTGTTTCAAAGATGAACTCAAAATACAGATCACGCAGTTGAAATTTACAGAAATGGACGAAATTATGACCTCAGTCATCACCAAAAGAAATGAAAAGTGAAACATGGTTTGGAATTCAATCAAAGCTTTACAGAGTCTTACAAGAGGCCAATTAACACTTCACTGCTTCCAAAACAGCAGACGTAGGTGTAGACAACTTCTTCTTCTATTTATGGAATAGATTTAGAGCACTTTGTGACTAGCTATTTGTTGTCTATTTGTTAACTCGTTTGTACAACCTCCTGTATTGATTTGTGCACATGCTCACACAAACAAAAGCTATACACAATAACAAATAACTGTAAATTCACAAGGAAACTTCAACAGTAAAATACTGTTATCTTTAAATACAAGACATCCCTGTTTAAAAAAAAAAAGTTAAAAACAATATTTTACTGTATTATTGCTACGAAAAACATAAACAGTGGTTACTTGTATTTCTTTTATTGCATTATAGGAACAAGAAAGTGAGATCACATGCTTTGTAGGAGAATGGAGTTTGGAGTCAGATTGTTACCAAACTCCTACCTGACGATAAACAAGTACAGGTCCTTACAGATTCGATACAATACACTGTAATAAAGCACAGACTTTTCTGCAAAGCCTTTTTAAAGGAATATTATCCATTTTTTCAATATTTGTTCTGTTTTCATAACAAACTGTTCTTTGACCTTTTTCTTTTTTTTTTTTTTAGTTATTTTTTGGGCTTTTGTGCCTTAAATTTGATAGTGGAGGACAGTGGATAGAGTGGATAGGAGTAGGAAAGGGGGAGAGAGTGGGGAGTGACGTGCGGGAACCAGGCCGCAGGTTGGATTTGAACCGGGGCCACTCACTAGAGGGCAAACCTCATGGTGCACGACCTCCACCAGGTCATCTGCACCCCGACCTATTTCATATTTTTAAAAACCACAAAACATCCAAACAGAACACACCGCTCCCCTCAGCTACTGTGTGTGTTCTGATATATGGAACTGTACAGATATATGGAACTGTTCGTCTGGTGTGTTAGGTTACATAAGGCTGATCTTTTCAAACTTATTGTTGTACAAATATATTTGCCTTTTTAATGTTCAACATTTTAATGAAAGCTTACATTAGTCTAGCTGGCTTCTCTAGGGATATTTCTGAAGAGATTTCTCTCCTTTTCTTCTCTTTGATGTGGATACACCTTCAAACAGAAATGATGCAAACGTCACAACTTTAAAAAAATTCTGATTTCAGTTTTGGTCCTCGCCTCTTTGTGGAAAGACTTCTCCATGAAAAACACTCTGGGTCCATTAATATCTGCCTCTCGGTGCAGAATTCGTTCTCTCTTGTCAGGCGCTTGTGGCTGTCACAGTGATGAGTGGGGCCGAAACGCTGTGCTGCTGTATCACCCTGACAGAAAACACAGAGACAGAGCGAGAGAGAAGAGCAATGGAAGGAGAGAGCGAGAGGGAGAGAGGAGAGATCAACGAAAAGGAAGCAGAAAGAGAAAATGACAATGAAGGAGAGGAGGAAGAGTGACAGCAAAGAGAGTGAAGACGCAGACGGAGACAGACGTCTGAGGGCTGAGAAGCAGGTTGGAGCTCAGCGTGAATCTATGTGTGTAAACACACACAGTCTCCATCAGACTGACACAGGAACCATTCTGCAGCTCTACCAGCTTCTCCCTCACAAACTCCATATCTCTGAAGCCGTTTGTCAGCTCGTGTTGGATTCAGCTGCAGTTAGCCAAGAAGGCTTTCAGTTTAAACACAGAAATCAGACTCCAAGCTCCTAAAAGGCGTTTGGACTGTTTGTTACGAGGATGTTGCATGTAAACGTTTGGCTGTTTGTGATCGAGAGTTTATTTTTGTTGCAGAAATGTTGCCAGCAAGTATTGGGGACAGTTTCCTGTTTGCTCACAGATCAGAGTGTTTGCAGTCAGAGCTCCAGCCGCATGATGGCTGTGCTGAAGTTAACAGAGCTCTGGATTATATTTCTATCCTAAAAACTTCATTATGGGGTTTATAAGGTGTCACACTTTACCTGAAAATGAAAATTTTAAATCTGTGTTTCAACGTTCTTTCTGCCTCTTTGGTATGAAACAGGAGTGACAACATATTCACACTCAACATTTTCTGCTTTGAATGTGTGAATAAATCTTTGTGCATGTTTGAGCGTCTCCCGCTGAGCATTAAGGCTGCTTCATGTTCAGCTGCTCTGGAGCACAGACAGAAGTGTCCTCACATCCATTCATGTTTTATTTACAGGACCGAGGCCACTTGGCTGCAAACGTGTTCCTTAGAAAGCCCATCTTTGTTAAGAGGAGTCGCCAGCACCGAGGACACGAGGTGTGAAATTCAAATAGAGAGAGGAACATACATTAAGACGCTAAAGGCTGTTTCTGTTCTGTGTAGTCCTCAGAGAAAGACTGCATGGTGTGTGATTGTGTGTATGTGTGTGGATCGCCCTCTCTGAAAATGTAATAGTTTAGACTGAGGTAAGCTCATACAGCCTGAAGCGTGGCTGCAGAAATGAATGTAAGATTGGAAACGTATTCAGCAGAGGAAGTAAAATGAATAAATCGAAATGCTTGAACTTCCAGGATGTTTTCAGTGCTCCTGTGAAGATTTAATATCCCTCGTTTCTTCCAATAAAAAGATTTTCTTTCACTGTGTTAGCTCTGTGACATCTGTTGATACCCCCACGGCTCACTGGCATCCTTTATTGATCCCAAAACTGATGTGTTCAGTTGGATAATAGGAAGCTGGAAGCCGCTTCATGTTTGTACTGCGTCACACTTTGCTTTCAGAAAACCAGAGGCTGCTCCGTCTGTTACACTCAGGTGACTCTTCAATCATTAAAAGGACGTTTGGTTTGATCAGCTTATACCTTCACGGAGCTAAAAAGCTGTGTGTGCACTCAGAGACGAGGATGAAAATGTTTATTTGAAATATTCATGGAAGCAGGAGCCACGTGAAGTCGACCATCATGGCCGAGCAAGAGAAGCAGGGGAAGTATCTTTATGTATCCCTGTTCTCTTCATACGTTACACTCACAGCCTTAAGTGTTTGCAAACACAGGAATATTCAACAAAAAGTGTGTTTTCTGTTTCACAGCAAAAAATGTAGTCGAGAAAACCAGAGGGCAGAGAGAAAGCAGGTGGACTCGGGCATCAATATCTCAAAGAAAATGGAAAAGTGTTGTATTAGGGTCGAGGGATTTCTCACAGTCCCCAAATGTCCCTAAACATTTTCTGCAGAAGAAAAGCAGGAACTGAACATAAAGTTTGCCTCATATTGCCTGTTGCCCTTTCCCTTTCTTTCCTCGCCCTGGTGAAACCTCTTCAACCTCTGCGTTATTACATACCTGCTAATATTCCGGTTATCCTTTGAAGTCAGCCGATGATGAATCTCTGACATGCCGTATCAGCTCGGTGTCAGGACTCCCGCTGAACAGAGATGCAGCCTCACAGCAGGAAATGTCAGCACAGGAAATGTCAAGGCTAAGCTCTGAGAAATGCTGGATGATGTTACGGCCTTCTGCAGGGCTTTGGACTCCTTCTTTGACCAGTGGAAAGATTATTTATGCATTATCTGCTGCAGTGTCTCTCAAACTTTGAGCCACCTGACACTTTGTCTGGTGTCCATAAGCGGTGGAGTGCAATGTACAGATATTTTCCAAGCAATTGTGTGTATCCATGCTACTAAGAGCCATCTACATATCGTCCGTGTGAGCCGCGGTCAGCCTCCCCCCTCCCTCCCCTCTGCAGTGACACACATCGTCCTCTGGTTAGAGAGTGGGCGAGCAGTCTGTTACCGGTGGGGCTAATTTAGCTCTTCTTCCGTTCTTGTTATCCATGCACAATGTCAAAACAGGAACTCAAAGAAGAATTCATTAACTGTAGCCCCACTAAAATCTTCAAACATGAAGCGGAGAGGCTTCTTCGTGTTTTATGTGGGGAAGAACTCAGTCTGGAGAACCTTGAAGTCTGCAAATCAGACACACATCTAAAAAAAATTAACATTCACAATATCAGCAAGAATCTGTGTTCTGACCAGTGGTTATTGCTTTGCAAGGGGTTTGCAGTGCATTAGCAGAAGAAAAATGCTCACTTAAATCTACCATTATTTCTGGACGATAAGCTGCTCTGAACCCTGTGGTTTAAACAATGATTTGGCCAATTTATGGATTTTTACAGGCTAATGAGCTTCATGCACCAATACATTTAGGCCCCGTTTACATGACAATGCTTCACAATGCTTCACCTGAAAAAACAAAAGAGGCAGTGAAAAAAAACGTGTCTAAATGGAAACTCTGAGGGACTGAAAACGCTGTAGTATGCATCCCAGGGCTGCAGCTGATGATATGGCTTTAGGAGGTGTGTCCATGACAATGGTTTAGAGGCTTAAGAAGAGGTGGGCTGATCATCTGAGCTATTGAATGCTACTTCCCTGATTGCAGAAATAGATGCACATTTTCTCGAAAGGCAGTCAGTAGATTAAGCAGTACAAGCACAAAACAGTAATCCTCTATTGTTACTGTTGTTGATGTCCTGGTTACCATGTTACAACCCAGAAACCTGCAGCTTATCGACAAGTGTGGCCTATGTGTGCACGATTTTTTTTTTTTTTCATTTCAAATTTGGTGGCTGCGGTTTATATCCAATTGCGCCCAATAGTCTGGAAATTGTGTATAATGGTAAACCAATTATTGGTTTATAAATAAAAAATAAATAAATAAAATATGTAAAAGTAGTTTTTAGTTCATCTTCACTCGGCATTTCATTGTAATAAAGGATATACACTTCAAACTCCAATGCTATTGGATAGCCACAGGCATCTACTCAGCAATTGGTCAAATATTAGACACCTAAATTTTAAGATCCTGTCGCTCATGTTTTCTTCTTTTGCAATGCAAGGCAGTTGCTGTTCTTAGCCTGTTATGCAGCACGGTAAGCAAACAGCTCTAAAACTTGTTATCAACACTGTCTAGTGGAAATGTTGGATTTCAACCAGGCTCCATTGAAAACCATGGAATTTTGTAACTTTTCAATGAAATAATATTCGTGAAATTATGAACACACAATGATCCCAAAATCATGACCCATCAGGAGCTCCAAGTCCCAATCCTGGGCTCATGGACACACATTTTTTTTTAAAGTTATTTATGGGGCTTTTCATGCCTTTAATGGGATAGAGGAGGACAATGGATAGCGTGGGAAAGGGGGCGAGAGTGGGGAGTGACATGAGGGAAAGTGGCCACAGGCTGGACTTGAACCTGGGCTGCCTGTGTAAGGGTGAACCTCATGGAACATGGCCTAAAGAACTAGGCCATCTGTGGTCCATGGACTCAGCTACTTTTATCTGATGAGTGCAAAAACACAGAGACCCTCTGAGTGTAAAGGAAATTTACTGTGTTGTTTGGATTTTTCAAAGATGAGCTGAATACAATGGAACTGACCTTGTCTGTAGCAGCGTATAGTCCTGCTTCTGATTCAGGTCCTTGGCCAATTTCCCATCTAAAGGTCTGAGCTGAAGTGAACTATCCCTGTAACAGCAACATCTCATTCACCTAGCAGAGGAGTGTGACAAATAAAAGGTCATGGAGTGATAAATCACGGACATCATTCTTCTCCTGGGAGAGTTATAAAAATCGTGCTGATGGGCAAAAACTCCCGTCTATTAAAATAAAACCTCAAACAGCCAGTGTTTCCTGTGCATTTCAAACAGCTAGAACGTTCTTGGTGCAAGAAAAAGAGTGTGGCTCATGTCTAGAAAACTTCCTCCACCTAAGGAGAAAACTTCCCTTATTTCACAGCTCAACACCAATTACTTTCTCTGGCTCTATCAAAGCAGCTGGAGTTGCTTCAGTAACATCCAATATTAACTCATAATAATGCTGAGCTAGAGAATCTCCAAGATAGGACAACAATTTGCTCACAGAGAGATTAGGGCTACTTGTGCAGAATAAATATATGAATAGAAGAGAGAGCAGAGCATTAGACATGCTCGACACAGCTAGAGCTGCAAACAAGCCGGGAGGGCCGCTGTGTATCGCCGCTTCATTGTCTATACTTACTCCCTAAAGGTAAATTGCAGGGAAATTAAACTTAATTATTCTGTTTGAGCATACTGTCATGGAGAGACAATTGCAGAGGGCTGCTGGGTGCAGATAGAAGCGCTGTTAAAGACAATCAGGGATGGAAACACTTCCTGTTTTTAACCTGTGACTCTACATGGCCTGCTCTGTATGTGACTCCCTCTAACTGGGGTTGCTGGGAGATGACATAGACAGAATCAGCCCAGATTCTCCAGATATGACCGCTCATAACATTCACATCCTGTAAACGGAACTGGGTACAGGTCGAACCAAGAAGAATTAGACTGCAATTCCTTGAATGCCCAAATGAGACCAACTCCACAGCACCAAAACCTCTCATCACACCTCATTTTAATAATACTCCCTGCAAAATGAGGGTTAACCCTGCTAAGAAATAGCACCATGACACTGATAGCTTCATTTCTGTGAGCAATTACCATATTGTCCTGACTAAAACACACTCCCCCCCTCCAGGAATTCCCCTTTGAAACAGTAGGTTCTCTATCAGGGACTAGGCTTTGAACAGATGTGCCACCTTCTCCCTCTTTCTCTCTCTTACTTGTCACTTGTCACTCCAAAAAATATCCCTACAATGACGGGTAATGTACAAAATGACAGGGAGGATGGGGAGGGGGCTGGAAACACTTAAAAAGTTTTCATCCCCTGCGTTTCTTGTGTTGGTTTCCCATTATTTTTACCAACTCTTTATTGCGTGAGCTTGTCTGTGTGTACATCGCTCATGTGCTGTATAAGTGGCCATAAGGGACATTATTCAGGAATTCCCTGTCCGTGTGCATTATGGCGGAACTCTGCTGTGTGTAATTCAGAGAGCAGAGGAGAAGTGTGATGGCATGACCATGGAGACAGAGATGATATCCTGCGTGCACTAGATATTGCACGATGTTAAAAAACAGTCTGCCTTATTTTATCATGTTTTTCTCCATTGTGATATGAGCTGTACTATGATATGACACCACACTATAAACATCAATCTGCCTTTTTTTATTTTGTTTTTTATCAACGTTTCATTACAAATTTCAAAGAAATTTTCTTTGTGGTAAAACAAGATTTTGTCACCACCCTCCTTGGAAAAAAGGGGGTCATTTATATCCAGGATCGTCCAATGTTTGGATCCATGCAGCATTGAAGCTGTTCACTGACGAGCAGAAACCTCTGCAGAGCATCAAACTTCAGAACACAAAGACAGCATGAGACGAGATAAATAACGAAGAATAATTCAATATTATTCAACACTGAAGTCTAGGTTTGAAATGAAAATTCAAATGAGTGGTGGAAATATTATTGTGCATATATTGTTAGTTGGGATATTGACTATATGAGTCAATACATCAGGCTCTGCTTTATTGCCTCAAGGAAACCGGTGAGCTGTATACTCTCACATTATAAGAGGAGGCGTTTCTGCTGTCTGGTCAGTGAGTGAATGAGCTTTAAATATTGATATCATTCATTCTGCTCACCTGAATATCGTCCTCATGGTTGCCTGTGTGAGCCCAGAAATCATCTCTGTACCTGCATCTTGTTTGAGATTCCTCACCTGTCTCTGCAGAGCTCTGTGCAGTTTCACCTAAAATACCAGGGAAGAGCCTCCCATCACCAGGGGGTGATTTTTGATCCGGCACACACCACCTCATCGGCAGTGTCACCTCATTGACAGCGAGCAGAGAAAACAACTGAGCAGCTCAAGACTATTTGTTGTCCAAACTGCCTCCTGAATGTCCGCTGACAGCCGGAGCTGCAGGCGTCTCTCAGGTGGTGGTTAGGGACTGTTGAAGCTGTCTTAAGGAGGAGGATGAGTTTTGTGTTTGATTCTGTACACAGCGTACAAGTTTTCCTGAATGTAAAGCTGGAACACTCTCTGGTTCTTCCCTCGATGCCTGAGTCACGCAATGAATGAGTGTGTGATCTTACCCACAATGTCCTCTCTCTCTCTCTCTCTTCTCCAACTTGAATCCCTTTTCTTTGCTCTCTCTCATCTCAATCAATGAGTGCCCACAGAGGGACCCTTGGGCTCCACTCTGTCCATTTCAAAAAGTAAAAGTTTCCTGCTTTTTGACCTCCTGCTTCCCCTGCCTTTGTTTCTCTCTCTTAAAAAAATACATATCCCATCATCCTCTCACGCTGAGAGCCATCACAACAACCTCTGGCAGGTGCTTTGTTCCTTTCGTTTTTTAGTGAAAGCATCCTCGCTTTGTGCTGAAAACCCTTAAAGTCTGCATGCTCAGAATTCACAGACAGGATGTGTGATCTCTGCTTTGAAATTTTCAGTTAACACCAGGTCCCCCAAACCTTCATGCTTTCAATGAGATGCAGCGGTTGTTAAGAGGTTGAACCTGCTTCAAAATGTCACGCTTCTTTAACCGTAACTCAGTGTTTCTAATGTCACTCTCAGAAAGAGGACGGTACATTAAATTTAGCGCAGCACTAAAACAAAGTGACACCTGTGGAGCAGCAGCTTAATGTGCCGTGCTCATCAAGAGACACTGAAGCTATGCTACATTAGCCTAACTACAGCAGAGGGACCGAGTAGGGGAGTCTGCAGTGAGGGAGCATTTAAGGTACAGTAAGAGCGACCGAGCAGATATTCAGGAGGTAAAAATAGCTGCACAATAAGGGTCAAACACATTAAACTTCATGCAGCAGCTGCAGGATCAGCTGGAGATCAAAAGAGACTATAAAAGGTAAAAACTGTCACTGGGTCTGTAGAGGGTTTTTGTTTAAAGTAGTGAGAGGACAGTCCAAGCTCAAGAAGTTGATCCTCACTACTTTCATATAAAGGCCAACTGTCACCTACTGCAGTCCACTGTCCCCAATGCTTTGTATATTGAGCAAACAAGTTGAAATGGGCGACACGGTGGTGCAACAGATAGTGCTGCAGCCTCACAGCGAGAAGGTCATTAGTAGAAATCCTGGTCAGGGAATGTTATTTTTTATTTTTATTTTATTTATTGCACATGTAAAAAAGTAACACAAAAGAAAAACAGAGCAAAGCAAAAAACCGTTGCTACTAAAATGTGCAGGAAAGAAACCCTTCAGGGCTTGTTGAGTGGCCTTCCTTCAGTCCCGAGCAAAAATACAATATATTTACATACACATAAAATACACATACATTCATTCATAAACATATATAAACTAATATATCCATATAAACACATACACATTCAGTATATGTTGCTCAAACAGATACATTTCAGTCAAAAAGAAGGAAAAAAAAGGAAACAAAATATTATAGTGTTAGGAAATGTTGGCTTTCATGTGTTGAGTTTGCATATTCTCCTTACGCATGTGTGGGTTCTCCTCGGGTTACAAACTTCCTCCCTACCTCTCGCCCAAAAAGACAGCTGGGATAGGCTCCAGCCACCTGTGACCCCACACAGGATAAGCGGTTAAAAAATGAATGAATGAATGAAGCTGGAATGTCTGTCTTCTACAGGTTCCAAGATGACTGTTGAAATGAAACCCTGTGTCCATGGTCTGTCGGGGAAACACGCCCTGACCATAATAGGTTGTTGAAGTGTTGCAGAAAAAGTCTGAGGTAAAAGGTCAAAGGTCAGATAGCTGGACATGAGGCAGCTTGATATATGTTAAAGTATGGCAATAAACACTATGATAACCTACCCCAAACAGATTCAGAAAAGCAGGTTCACATTCATTAGTTTATTGATGTCCATCTGACCCCCATATACACCCCATAATAACATGACGGATGACCTCTGGGTCATAAAAATGCTTCTCAGCTTTATTGTTCTCAGTTGTTAGGGGATGGTTGGTTTTCTGCAGACCTCTCAACTCACTGATTTAGTTCAGTATGACTGGCCTTGAATTAAGGTTTTTTGGATTCAAGCTGACGGACAATCTAAATTAAGATGTTTAGGCAAAAGAAATCTGGATCTCCCCTGAGGCCCCAATCCAAGATCAAGAAAAAAAAAGATGCAACAGGTCCTTGGTTCTATACTCTGTCAGGTATCTATCTCTTAAAAATGAGAAAACAAAGGGTGGAATATTTCCTCTGATATACATTAAATCTCTGACTTTCTGAGGTCAACTCATGTGGTTAAACTCTGATCAGCGCTCACTCTGAACGAAACACTTCGTGCTTCAGGACCTCGGTGCACAATTAGGACCTAAAGTGGCTTCATTAGTCCCTCATCATAATCGAGTCTTTACATAGAGCCTCCAGGGACAGAGACCTGCTAACAAAGAGCTTTTCCTGGTTCTTTCATCCCATACCCAGCATCACCTGCACGCCAGTCATCTTGCCAACAGCGCTTGTCAAAGCCAATCAGAGCTCGGTGTGGGCAATGGGAGCTGTGCACATGGTAGCTTCAGGGCTAATGATTAATTTACACTTATATTCACTTGACTCACCTCCTGTCTTCTTTTCCACCTCAGCCTCCATCAAAGTGATGTTCCATCATCATCAACTGGACTGAAATAAACTCAGCGGGCCGTCCCTGGTTACGCACCAACAACAGAGAAAATAATCACCTCATCTCTGTCATGTCTGCTTCGTCACCGCTCATTGGGAGGAATTAAAGCCCAGAATGATACAGATGCATTTTGTACAGATAATCATGTTTACTTCAGGCTTTTCTGCTGGATCCTCAGACGACCTGTGAAGCAGGGCAAACATCTTTAAAGACTGTTCAGAGGAAGAAGTCAGAGGGTTAAAGAGTGAGGAGGATATTCAGAAGCTTTGGAGGAGAGATGGTCAAACTTTGGTGCACAGATGTTCTGAAATCTGTCTTTAGAGCCACACCACAGCAACACTGAAACTTTTTTTGGAAAGGAATTCGATGCGATGACATAAGACGCCCTGACGAAGATTCATCATGTCTGAAAAACAATCCTCTCCATGCCGCCCTCCTGATCCGGTCCAACACTTCACGCTCTGACTCATCTCCAAGCTCTCCATCAAGGCCTAAAGAATATACTCTGCTCACTTTTATAGAAATGATAATCAGTCTCCGGGCAGCATATTGATCCAAGTATCACTCAAGAGTTCAATTAGACGTGCTGAGAGCTCTTAAAATAGTCCATTTATTCAGCAAATCAAAACAGGAGCAGTGTTTAAAGTATCAGCACACTTCATCCTCTTCATTTGAGCTGCCTTTGTAATTGTAAATCCATTTACTGCCTGCTCCTTTGTCGTCGAGCAGAGATTATTCACATGCAAATTGCCTGAAGTCATAATAGCCTCTTAGATGTTGTTTTTAAAGACTTTGCTTTAAAAGAGGAAGTGATAATCTTTGGGTAATTTGTGCCTGCTTTTATAAATTCATTCCATCAGAGGGAGATCTGAGGGAGGTAATGATGGAAAAACACAATCATTCTGTTCTAAAGGAAATCATCAGATATGGATATGAGAGCAATAAGACACCATGTCTCTGAAGCTGAAGGTGCTTGATAGAGTCAAGGATTTTCTCACTTCTGATTTAAAGGGTTGTTTCAAGTTTCTTTCAAAAATTCTTTGACTGTTGAGTCTCAGAGTAAAAAGGAGCTTAAATAGCACTCATTCTCTTAATAAAGGCCTGAGCATATCCCATAGTTTCTATTTCTAGAACGAGAAATAAAATAATAAGGCAGGTTTTACCACAGAGAGTGAAATCCCACTCACCCGTCTGTTCCATTTTTCTCAGTCGTCAGATTTGTCATTATTTAACATGTTGACACAGTTTGGAAATCTCCTGAATTATTATTTTTAAAACCACTATGGAGCACAGATTTTTGTCGTGGGTTTTCAGACTCACAGCTGGAAGTCTGTGGTTCATTATTCACTGCATCACATCTGGAGACCCTTTCTTTCCCATGGGCTCCTCTGCAGAGCCTGATTGTTACACACGACGACAAGGAGGAGGAGTGATCCAATAAAGTGCCTGGTTACAGCAGGATGGAGAAAGATTCTCTGATTCAACAACTGGATTTAAAAACGCTCAGAGTGACAGATAAGATGAAACATAGGCTCTTGTTTTAGTCACACCTGGCAGACTTCTTCGGCTTTAAAGTATGAGTTACAGACCTTATCTCAGACTGTTGCCTGACCTTGATTGTGCTGTGCCTCTCTGTACTGTACCCTGCTGCCAGCAGCAGGTCGGGCTGGATGTCTCGGATGTCAGAGCTGACTGATGGGCAGCTCTTAGTGAACCCTCGAGGGGCTTCTCATTGCCGCTCGCGCCCAGAGAGACGGATGAAGAGTCAGAGGAACGCCTATCGACCCGTCTGCCATCCACACGCTCAGGACCTCCCACTGCCCCACCCTCCACCACAGAGACAGGCCAGTGTGTGTCAGAGTTATTGTGTTTGTGGGTAACACTTCATTTAAAGGGGTATGACATGATACTGACATGAAACTGTCATAAACATGACATGACATCTGTCATTTAGTTGAAGGAGGCTTCATGCATGTTTATGAATGTTGTCATAAAGTGTCATTTGGTCCATGATGTCACTTTTAATGCAAAGTTGACAATGTTTGCGGATGTCTTTGTTATGACAACTTAACATTCACATAGACAACATAACCTACCACTGCTGTTTGGCTTCAGAAACAGATGGGTGACGTCATGGAGACTACGTCCATGTTTTATGTAGTCTATGGTATTTTGATGAGAAGTATTTTTTATTGGGTGTTTTATATCAAGTACAATAAACTCAATGATGGTGATGGTCAAACTATGTTCAGCAACAGGGTACTGGGGGTAATATGGATGACAGTTTTTCCAAATGTTTAAAAATACAGTGTTTGCTGATGCACCTGAAAGAACATTCACAACCAGAGAGTTTCAAGAGGTCAGTTCAGAGCAAAGAGTCTCAACAAGAGGAGTTAAAGTCTCCAACTACTTGCTATTCACTGGTCGACCTATGAGACAAGACGAGACGAGATAAAATGATGTCTGCTCTTCATCTCCATGGTGGACGTAGCCTACGGCATCAAGCTGGAGGTCTCAGGGACTATTGACCAAAAGTGGGGCTTAGCTGTACGCACACGCACAGATACACACACATACCCACGCACACCAGCACAGTACAGCAGCAGAGAGCTACTGTATGGCACAGACTTCAGCTAAAGCAGCACCTGCAGGTCTGGGAAGATGTGAGGTTGATAAAATGTGTAACATTCAGAACGTGAGAAAAAAATGACTTTGTTTTGTCATGGGGAAATGTTGTATTCTGTTTTTTTACAAAAGACCAAAGAAAAAGGAAAAGCTATTTTTTTGTACTAAACTCATTAATCATTTTGGCCTAAATTTTAAATCACAAAGGCAAATATAATAAGAAGAAACCCAGCTTTATATTTTTCTCAAAGATGTTGAAAATTACCTACAGTTAAAAGATAAATCTGACAACCTAAAAGCAATTAGAACATTGAGCATATGCTCTGCTCTGAATGTTTTTGTCTTATAATGTAATGTACTAGACTTAACCCCTGGCTGTATTGCATACTTTTCATGTTTATTTGTATACTGTGCTTGTATAATTTGTGTTTACAAATAACAACAACAACAAAACTCATCATTAAAGCAGCGAACAAAGATTCAAACAGCTCAGATTCAAAAAGCTCTGAACTTGGACATTTTTTGCAGTGGAGGGGTCGTCTTTCAGCCAATCAGCGCTGCTCTTTGGTCAATCACCTGAGTGCCACCTGTGCTTCACACCGAAATCATTCCTGACGTCGTGCTAGCCACGTGCTGAGGACAATCTTTCACTTTCCTCCCCCGGCATTAGTCAGCCTTGTTATTGACCTCGATTTCTACGCTTTTGTTATTTTTCACGCGTCCTAACGATTCTAACGAGGCCTCAATCATCAGGACAGACGGGTCCACTCCTGAGTAATGTCTCTGCGTAAAACATACACGCGTTTGTCCGAAAATGCGCCACTACTCAGGGCGCACGGATCCGACTTCCTAATATTACTTCAGTGTTAGTCTTTAGTGCCACCTTTGGATGAAAAATGGTTGATGCCTGTCATGTACCATCATCCTCATGTGCTTGAGTAATATAAACAGACACTGGAACTTCCTGGATTCCCTGAAAGCAACACCCTCAGAAACGGTGCGTAACGTCTGCCAGTTACTTAGTGATGGTGTCAAAGAACCGATTTATCAGCTTTATCTTCCTGTGCCTTACTAAGAAATTTCATCCTTAGTTAAAGTACAGTCTGACAGCAAAACTGCCAACAGACTTCTTACTCTAATGGTGAGAAATCAACGTTTCTAAAGAGTCAGGCTGCATATTGACACGTTTGTGTGTTTGGACGTATTTAACGCAACCACTGGTCAGGGAATGATCACGTGTGTGTTTTTTTTTTTTTTTTTTAACCTCATAATTTGAGAATTATTCTAAATAAATTGGTGTATTTTTTTATGTATTTTTCAAATCCAAAACCAGTTCAGTAAACAAATATATTTATGTTTCCTTCACTTAAAGATGATGAAAACAACAATGCGTCATTGTCATCACAACTTCACCCCCATCCTAGGACCTGCTCATCCCTAATACCCTGGACTACTATGGTGCCTGAATGGACACTTCAGACAGAGTAAGTCCAGTTCAGTCTTTCTTCAGCTCCAGGTTGTGATGCAGTTGTTTTCAGTGTGAAGACAGTGGCTCCACTTGGAGTCAAACTTGAGGTTCTTAGTGTGGTTTTCTTTGAAACGGGACAGTGAGGAGAAATCTGGTTGATTTTTAGGTGAGCACCTCTTGTGGCACAGATGGTGCAGAAATGGCACAATTGGCACCTGCTTGACTATTATGCAAAAACAGCTCTGTCATTCTGCTATGATTCAGTTTTATGGGTGTAAAAATTGGATGAGGGATTGTTGAGATGTGACACCTTGATTTTCTTGGGATTCTGTTTTATTTTGAAGGGAAACATGGAAAGACATTATATGCTGGTCCTGTGTTGGCTTGAACTCAGTGAATTTTGCACACAGAGCTTCTGGGATTCATAAATTGAGAAGATGCGCTCTTGTTCTAGTTTTCTTTTGCTATTAAAGTGATGCTGATTCTTTGACTGAGATCGGATGTTCAAACTCTGCTGCAAATGCTGGTACTAAGTCATTGTTGGATCTTGCACTTTTAGATATATTTAAGTAAGACTTTTAGTTGTGGAATTTATATTGTGGTATAGTTGCTTTGTGCCAACCTCATTTACCCTGACCCAAAAATCAAAATATTTACACTTGAGAAAAAAGAGCAGATGCTTCCCTTAATATAATTCCTTAATAATTCAAATAGAGCCTGTAGCTGCAGAGATATACTTGAGTGATTATGGGAATGTGATTTTCAAGCAGGAACCCAAAAACCAAGTCCTCAAAGTGTAATTTGGGAAGAATCATAACTGAATTAAATAAAACCAGTAAAAAGAACGAAGGTAAAGGTAAAACCATGAGTGCTGCTCTCTGATATAACTCATTTGTTCCTCACTATAACCTTTCTTTAGGCAATTGCGATGATTCTTGTGCTAAACTTTAGATAACTGAACATTTTTGTTCTCATAAGAAAAAGGCATTAGCTGAAGACTATCAGAGTCCAGCGTCTGTCTGCTCAGAGATAAGGCTGGCTTGGTTTGGTGGTGGCTGCTGATGCATCACTTCATATATTTTGCTTGTCTATGTATCACACGTTCATGGAAGAGATGGTTATTATCTCAGCGCTTTCTGATGGATAGAAGACAACACGCTCTGCCTGTTTGTCTCTAACCTCTTCACCTCCTGTTCTCTCTTCTTCCTGATCCTGGAGCCCAGTGTCACTCCCTCTTATCTGCTGCTAAATTTGAATCTAATTTCTCCCCCTCTCTCTTCCTCTTCCCCTTCCTCATCCTCTAAACCCACTTCACCTCCTCTCCGAGCTCAAGAATCATCTTCACTAACTTGTAACTCTTCCAGAAACCCCGCTGAGCCACTCCCGGGGCTACATGCATAAAACTCTGTGTAGATTCAAGACTAAAGAGTGTGTGGGAGCACAGAGACAGAAACATAAATACTGACTCTGTTTTGAGGAGTTAATAAAGTCATGTGTACACATGGTTCTGTTTTATCGCTCTCACTTCTGTGAAATCTGGCTGCATTTGAGAGATTCACCCACTCTTGGATATAAATAGATGTAATAAAGGAGACATGGGCCATGTTCGAGAGTTTTATTTTATTTTACTTCATAAAACTTGGTTGAATTGTTCTGTTTGTGGCCATTAAGTGGAACCATCCAACTTATTTTATTCCCAAACAGTCTGAGGGAAGTGTTCACAGAATTTGAAACATGTGCAGGACCTCTGCTCTTTGCATGCATGATTCAATGAATGTGTGCTCACATTTCTACTGTATTGTGGTGTTAAAAATACTTTATGCACAGTTTGTGTGTGTGTGTGTGTGTGTGTGTGTTTACACCGCTGCCCTCTGGTGCTTTTTCAGAATCAGGATGTTTCCTCTCCTCTGTGCACTGCTCTCACTATCTCCCTGCTTCAATCTGTTCCTGAGGGAACAGCCTGTGATGTCAGAGGAGAGGAGGCAGAATACTGATGTGTGCGTTGAAAACCTTTGTGTAAACACCTTAAAAAACCTCTCTGTAATGTGTTTGGACTTCAACATCCAGGCCGGGAGCAACAGGAAAAAAAAAAGTTATGAGAAGCAGAAAATGTCCAAAGAGTTGTAGTTTAAGGTTGACTGTTATTTGTGAGTCTGCAAGGTGCAGAAATGACTTCAGTGGGTTTTGTTTTAAATAAGTTATGCTGCAGTGATAAATAGTTAAAACCAGCCACAGCATATAGAAATCTAACTCATGTAGGACAGAGAAGCAGCTCAGTGTGCAGACATTTACATTCCTATATGAGGTGGATGGTTATTTCTGGGAGCCTGCAGGTTTTAGAATAAGTTTGGACTGCTCCTGTTGTTTGCCCACTTTAATAACTTCTTTTGCTCTTTGCTTGTTGTTTGCACTGACTGTTTCAAGATGCATGAGCAGTTAAATGTAAGAAATGAAAAGAAAAAAGTTTGGCACACAGGCAAAAGATACTGGGAAAGTTGGCACTTGATTCCCATCCCTGGAGGAGATGCTCTACACCAAGTTAAGACTCCTTGGTTTCCTTATTTAAGCACAGGATCACAAAAAACAACTCACCTGTCCCAAAGAGCTTTGATGTGGTAACCCAATTTTTTAACACATGTTAAAACAGTTTAAAGGTTGTACTCAGTGTTGAAGCAGGATTAAGACTGAGAATTGACATTATGTTTGTGTGACAGGAAGCTGTTTTTCTTCTGTCCGCTGTGGGCACTAGGGCTGAACAATTTGCAAAAATATTCTAATTGTGATTCTTTTGTCTTATATTGCAATTGTGGTTTGTGTGATTTTTATATGATTATTTTCATGTTCCAAGTCTGATGCATTGCTAAACATAAATAAGCAATAAATCACACTTTAAGAAAGCACCGTATTTGATAAATGGAAAAAAGACTAAATAACTTAAAAAGAAGAGCTATTCAGATTTAAATGCTAAATTTGATTTTAAATAGAAATGTGAGGCACCTGAAAAGTATGTTCATGCAGTCAGTACAATTTTTACTACTTGTGACTGCTTTTTGCTCATTTTAATCAAATTTCACTCTTCCCTTTTGTCGCTTATGGACAATACTTTTGGTACTTTCTGACTAGTTTCTAAATTTTTTCTCAGTTTTTACCGATGTATACTGCTTTTTGACAATTTATCGCCACTTCTTGTTGTTTCTGCCACTTTTCACCACTTAGATTGTTTCTCTTGCCAAGGTAGTTTCCAACGATTTGTGTCTTTGGTTGAGCAGGGTTGAGTAAAACAATTTATTCTGACACATTTCTGCTTAAAGAAAAATTGCAGTGCCTGCAATTAGAATATTGAAGCAGGCCATATTGTGATTTAATCATATTTGCATTTAATTGCCCAGCCCTAGTGAGCACTGTGTCAGGTTTGCCACCTCAGTGAGCGTGGCAGTGCCATGTGTATCTATAAATACATGTGTGGTTAATTGCAATGCGGCTGTTGCTGGCTGTTGCTGCAGTGGTGGACAGGTTGCTCTGCAGGAGGCTCTCCTGGAGTGTGGCACCTCATTTCCTGGAGTATGTGGCTGTTGTCTAAATTTGGATGCCTGTAGTTCCCCTGCTGCAAATATACTGAAGTTTAATTTTTGCTCTAGGTAATCAAAGCAGTGAGAGTTTCACGTGGCTCTTCCACTGGTGTTAGCTCCACAGGAGTGACACTGTAGTTCTAACTTTGGGGGTCTACACCTGTTCAAGACACTTGGGATTAAAGTAAATTTAAGGATGTTGCACTTTACATCCTTTTACCAAATTGTATCTTCTTTATAGAAAGATTCTGTCTCCAGTGTGAGCCGCTGTGCCTTCATCAACCTGTGGAGGCCCAGGTTTGACAAATCACTTTGCAGACTGCAGCTTCTGTCCAAACAGTCTCGTGCAGGTGGTTATGTGACCTTTTAAAGTAGTTTCTTTTCTCTTTCCGGGTTGGGTTGTGCATATTTAATTTTTGTGTTGGGTTATTTGATTTACCCATTTCATCCTTTATTCAAGTCTTTTCTAGAAGTCGTTTAATGGCTATTTTCATTTTATTATCACTGCATTCCATCTATTTGTTTTGGTATTCTCATTTACATTAGTGTGGTTATTTGTCTTGGTTTATTTGCTTGCTTTGAGTTTGTTTCCTTTGATTTGTTTGGAAAAGTTTAGTTACTTTAGAACTTGGGTTTTTTGTTGTGATTTATATTGCGCATTATAAGGAAGATTTGTTATAAAGCAAACTCGAGTGCTTTGTATTATAACCCGTCTGGGCCCAGTGGTCTCACAAACCCACGCATCTGTTTATTGCTTTAAAAGTCTAGGTGGATACTAAGGGTGAAACTCTAATGGTTGTGTCACTGACAAAACTATAAATCCAGTGCCTCACACCACAGTTGCATGGAAATTTATTTGCTTCAAAATTTACTTTTACAATCTCAATAGTGCAGGAGAAGTTTGCATATCTTGAGGTCCTTGGCTTGTTGTAAATCTGTTGATATTAATCAGGCACAGGATGATTTGGTGTTGGAAAGTAGAAATCAGTAAAAAACACGTCTGTGTGTTACTGGTGTCACATCACAAGCTGCTCCACTCATTTCTCTGTAACACACGTGGGAAGTTTATCTCACTCTGCTTAATGAAATTGCTCACTTTAGTTGATTAATCCGTCACTTCATCAGAGGAATTACCCTTGATTAGTTCTGCTCTTCATTTCCTGACCTCTATGAGCCGTCAGTGCAGAGATGATGGAGGGACAAGTGGAACTTTCTGTCTGTGTTTCCTCTCTGGTGGCTGATCCTCCACTCCATCCACCTGAGAGTCTTCATCTGTGAAGATTCCATCTTTATCTGACCCCCCCGGGCGGCGGAGATGGCTGTTTTTTTTTCAGGGGAAAGGATGGGCGGGAGCAGTTTTCATCCTAAAAGACAGTTTCCTCTGTAATTCACTGTGAAGATAGTAATCAGAGTGTCTCCAGGTATTTACTCCGACTCTACTTTTATCAGAGCAGGACCTCCCCCGTACTGCTGCTGACAGTGTTTATCTAAAATGCAATCTTTCTGAACTGTAAAGCACTGAGTTTGTTGCCCCCCGTCTCAATGAGCAGGGCACCGAGGGTCGAAATCAATAACAACTTACGAGCTGCCGTGCACCTCGGAGTGGGGTGCTGAGGCCTGCGGGGTGGCGGAGCTGTGGAGGCGCTCACGGATGCACGGACAGCTGCTCTTATCTGGTCGCTGCTGGAAGCGAATCAAAGATTGGATGTCACGACAAGATGAAAAAATAGACGTTACTCCACCAAATATCTGATTCTGGTTCTTTTGTGGTTTTGCCTCCACCTCACAGTCACAGACCGTCCTGTAGTCTGAGAAATAAACAACACCGCACCAGATTCAGTCTATTTATAGTCACCTGAGTCTTTAGGGCTGAAATATTTGTATTATAATGGAGTCAAAGGAAATATGCTCATTACTCAAAGAGTACACACCGCTTGGATTCCTGCCCTGGGGGAGCAGAGCTGGATGCACTCACTAATGGACTCTCTCTCCTCTCCTGCACGCCGTCAGTGTCAACTGATTCGTTAAGAAAAGCCGTGGGTGTGTTGCTTTTTAATCAGGAGCCATCAATTCATAAATTAAGACTGATTAAGTGATCAATTTACCTTTGTCATAGTTCTGCCATCATCAGTTAATGGGCGTCTGCGGGGAATAAACGAGGAGATAAGTGGAACTGGTGGCTGCTGGAGGCTGTTGCTCGGCTGGGAGCGTTTCTGCCTCATACCTCGTCGATCTGATTTGTATCATCATGACTCACTTTTGTCTTATCTCCAGCACAAGAAGAGAACCTGATTCTGATGCAGGAAAGTCTGAGTGATGATTTGTTTTGCAAGCAGCAGTCTGTTTGGCACTTTAAGTGTTTGTTATACACTTCATGGTTGAGTTTTTATCACAGATCTGCTGTGATTTCTCAAAGCCTGCAGCGAGTACCTGCTGCTTATACGCCTGACTGAAGCTATCAGAATAAACGCATCACTGATATCAACAAGTGGAAATATTTAAGGTACAAAAACAGCCCCTGAAAGTGGAAATATCACTCACATGAGGGAGAGAAAACTGGTGAAGATTTCAGAAAACTTGCCAGAGGATGATTGAGCACTCGGATATCCTGTCAGCCAATTTTCACCAACAAGTCATCAGATAAAGCAGCGTGATCCGTCCCCTAGAGGTCTACATGATAATGTAATTATCCCTCCAGTGAAAGTGCTGAAGACTGCACTGTGGCTTATTGTTTGATGAGATACTCTGCTTGGGGTGCAGGATGAGGTGATGGATATGTCAATCAAATACAGGACTTTCAGCATGTTTTTCACATGAGAGAGGAACTGCGTCTCCTGAAACTATGTTGTTTTTGCTAAGGACGTAAATATCTATACTTGTATGTCAACACAAAGAGTTCTAATGGTTGACTTATTATTCATGTAGATGCTCTCAGTTATTTTTTATTTTATATTATTTTATTTATTGCACATATAAAAGCAACACAAAGGAAAAACAGAGCAAAGCAACAAACAGTTGCCACAAAGATATATTACACACACATACATATACACAAACATTCATTCATATTCATATATGCACTAATGTATCTATATAAACACATACACAGTCAGTATATGCTGTTCAGACAGATACACGACAGTTAAAGACAGGAAAAAAAAGGAAAATAAATGTTTCACCTGTGTGGTCTAAAACCATGTCTTACAGTACTTGATCCCAAAGTGAGGGTCATGGAATGCCGTCCTAAACTAAAACTTTTAGCATGTTTTATTCATTATGGTAAAATATAAACAAAATAGGAGGTTTAATTTATTTAAAGCCATACAAAAGGGAAATGTTTGATCTAATCTCTGACCACTGAAGGTGACTGAACCAGGGTAACAATCAGGCCCGCACAACATATCGTTTTAGTATCATTTTTGTGATATGTGTATGCACTGTATTCATATCGCAAGGTTGAACCAGTATATTTGAACCTTTCAGTTAAGTTTATGTAGCCTGTCTATGTCCAATCACATTACTAAAGGATCTAAAAGAGCATCTATTTATATATTTTACCACTTTACATGCAACAACTATAACAGTTAGAGCAATTTCTAAGTGCTCTGTCATCTCACCTGCTGTTATCAGGGTCTGGCAGAGTAACGTGCAGGGTGAGTGGTTGAAATCTGACAGTTTTCTCATTGCTAATATCACATAAGGTGCAATATGAAACATTTTCATCATTGTGGTGCTACTATTTAGAGGGAAGGTAAGTTGAGAAGTCAAGGAAACCTTCGCCTCTGGGTAGTAACTCAGCCTCAGAGTGATACAAAGTGATTTTGTTTGACATCAAGTGCGCAGTTGTGAAAGGGGCTGTTAGAAATCACAGTGGTGATACTTTTTCAGTCGTAATAATAACAGGAAGATCGAATTAAAACCATGAAAGTAAGGCCTTTATGTTGGACCTTTGCTGGTACAGCTACATTGAGTTTTCACTGGGAGATGAAATGATGTAAAAATGTTTTCTCTCATCTCCTTACATCATGGAGGCTTATCTCAGCACTCATTACTGCTATCTCTGCTTCATCTCAGCCCTGCACAGACCAAAAACGCCAGATCCCTTCATCATATCATGCTCCTTTAAATGCATTATCTCCCAAATGCACACAGAATAAGACATGGATAAAAACCAGACTATTCACTGTGTCTCAAGTTCTAAGCTTACTGAAGTTGTGCAGATCTCTCATTGTCTCTGCTGTGCAAAAGATTTTTTTCAATAGATTTACCGTCAGTGCATGCATTAATTTAACTAATACAGTGCTGGGGGTGTTTTTTTCATATTCAGTCATACAGTTTAGGAAATACTTTAAATTTTCTGGCACAATTCTGTTTAAGTAGAGAGGCTGAACTCAAATTTGTTGATATTAAATGCCCTGCCTGCAGGTCCACCTGGCTCCGATTAGTTTGATTCTTGTTACACTTTGAATAAACGAAAGAATACATTTACAACTTCTTTGCATCTCACTCTGAAGTTTTATTTCAGATCATGAGAAGAGAACTCTTTACCATTCAAACATAACATGAGTGATACCTAGAGTGTCATTTTTTTTACAGTGCTGTTTGTTTTGATCACCTTTTCCTGCAGCATCCTGTGGACCCCTTACTTAACTGTGCTCAGATCAGATTTTTCTAGTCCACGGCTGCAAACCTCCTCTGCTCCCTCCCTCCCTCGTGTCTGCAGATAAATTGTCTGACATAAAGCTGCCGGAGGATCAGACCTGTGGGCTCAGGGACATCCTCTAAATGGGGGAGTCATGTTAATGATTTTCTGTGATTAACCTTCTGTTAGAGAGCCAACCCACATCTGATGGCAGCACTGCTCCGGCAGGTCACGAGGTTTCTACTTTACATGGAAAATCTGTCTAATAAAGGGAATCAATAGAGGAAAGACGAGACAGGGGGATTTTCCCTGTTTACAGAGCTGTTAGAAAGTAATTCGCTCTCGGTTAAATTAACCTCTGCTCCTTTTAACCCCAGCTAAGCCACGTGTTTGATCCTCTGACAGGCAAGGCCAGGCCATGAGGAGGTTTTTCTGCTCCACAAAGAGAAAGATTTATCCTTCTTTCTGCATCCTTTCTTGTCTGTAATTGTAGTTGTCTGAGAAAACTTTTGTCTCCTTCTTGATTACTTTCTTTACTTTCACCCCACACGAGCTGCTCCTCCCTGTGACACACTCTCTCTGATCTCTAAGGCTGGTTCTCTTTTTTCATGTCATTGTTGTCTCAACCCTGTAAATTGTACAAAATGGCAAGAAGGTGCTCACTTTCCAGCCATTTTCTCCTTGCAGGAATTCGTGTATTACTGGTTGTACACAAGGAAAGTAGGTGTAGAGAGCACCCGGCAAATGGCCGCATGAAGTGGGCATGATTGTCGCCTAGTTTCAGCACAAGCAGCTCCATCCCAGACTCTGCTGTTGGAAAGATTGGTTCAGACACTGTTAGGCGAAACAACAAGCACCTCTTTTAGTGAAACGGAGGCCTCGAGACCTGATGTTGAGCTCTGACATTGTGTTGATTTTCTCTGGCATTAAATTCCTGAAATCCTCTCCCATTTCAAACCAATCTGCTCCAACCAATCAGCGGCCTCTGCACACTTGGCCTCAGATCCTTCACACGTTTCTGGGTGCTTAAGCAGTCGTGGCTGACCCGCAGAACTGTTGTCTGAAAGCATCTGATGAGTTCCTCAGTGAGGACAATAGATAATCAATCCTACATGTCTTTAAATGTTCACCAGCTGAGACCAGTTAAACCCTCGTCCCTGTCACTTTATCCCTGAAAGATTATGGGTTTTTCCCGGTGCTTCAGACAACTAGCTGAGAAAGTTTCTGTTTTCTCTAGTTGAGGTTTTGATTTCTTTTTAAAGTTTTTGAAACAAAATTTCATTTCAAAATACTATTTTCTCTTCTCTAAATTACAGACTTCTCTCCAAAAATGAGCAGAGCAGAGGCTGCAGAATGATTGGTGGCTCAAGGTTGAGTTTATCTTTCCACTGTAGATTGCAAAATGCTGCCAAGTGTTCACATCTAAGTGAATCAAAGTGGATTAAATCATTAAGAGACTGAATTTTAAAACGATAAAATTGGATTTAATCTTGCCTTTCCTCAATGTTGGGTCTATGAGTCTGGCCTACGGGCACTGGGACTGCTCATTGTTCACAGAAATTTTAAAAAGTGCCTGATCTTTATCAGATTTTCATAAAACTCTACCTCGGACAGACCTCCAAATGGCTGGCCAATCAAAATGAAAGTGGTTTTTATTGCAGGAGCTTTAAAGAGACCGAGGCTGAGAAAAAATGTTTCAGGCAGAGACTTGACTAAGAGCTTTCATAAACACCAATGAGAGGAAAATGGGGGTTTATGAAGTTGTTAATCATGTAAATATACTGCAGGGGCACCAGAAGGACAGAATGACGACTATACAGTACCCCCTCTTTAAACAAGATCACAACTACGACAGGACCTGAATTAAACTAATCAAGCTCAAGACAGTCTTACCTCTTGTACCTGTGCTTCATTTCAGTCCTAACAGGTGGACAGCTGTCTGTATCTGAGCCTTAGGATGATGGGGTTTCTTCTCGCCGACTGTCTGAAAGCCATGCAGTGGTGATAAACACAGCCCCATCATGCACAGCGGCGTGTTTTGTGTCACAGTGATTAATAGCTTTTAATCAGACAATCAAAAGCTGCACCCTCTCAGATGATTTCTCCTTTGCCTGATTGATTTGTTGTGTTTCTCATCCAATGCTGCACCCCTGCTGTCCACCGTCAGAAACCCTGCTGCAGCCTCTGCCTCATGTTTTAACACGTCTGCTTCTCAGGCCTCACACGGGCACACACAAGCCATTAGCAGGGCGATCAATAACCCTCCACAGCACAGTCTTATAGTAGGCTGCTGACCTGATTTCATGCTCTTTAAACAAAGAGTAGGTGTGCACTGATGGGTAATGTTTCTATCATAGACATATGAGCCAACAGAATTATTCCATTAGAGTCCATAAATATTAATCACAAACATTACACACTGATAGTTTTACAGGACTCAGGTTTTATATTCTGAAATGTCCAACAAATCACATACATCACGCACTATCTGGATTTTCCCCTTCACTCCTCCATCATGAATACTAATCTCTATTTTTAATAATTGTTTTGATTTTCTGTCAGCATCTTCGGACATTTTAACACCACAGTCTGTCCTGAATTTGGGGTTTAATACTTAAGTTGTTAATGCAGTATTTTAACAATTATCACGTTGATTTTATTTTCATGAGGTGATGTTCAGGTATATGGATTATTAATTTTTATATGAGGGAAGCCTCTTATTGTTGTGCGAAACAGCCTTTGAGTCACAGCTTGGACTCAAATTTTACCGTGTGTAAAAAAGTAAAGTCATGTGCCAGCTCCTCTGGGTCCAGAATTTCATCACCTCTGTTGTATTTTGACATAAACAAGTTCACCAGAGTAGGATTACTGCAAAATGACGCTTCTTTCAAGCATTTTTATACATACAGTGAATGATTTTAATCTGTGAAAAGTGTTAATACACCAGCTAAAAGTGTGAGATGTAAAATAAATCACATGTCAATTATGAATCCCAGCCTCTCATTGGTCTGACCTTTTCATTCAAACTTATTCCAAATATTCATGAGTCATGGCAATAATTTCGAAGGAAAGTAAATCATTTTTCTTTTTTTTCCCTGGATCAGAAATTCCACCTAAAGTTCCAAATCGAAACAC
Source organism: Thalassoma bifasciatum (assembly GCA_008086565.1). Lineage (NCBI taxonomy): Eukaryota > Metazoa > Chordata > Actinopteri > Labriformes > Labridae > Thalassoma > Thalassoma bifasciatum. The sequence goes on from RPOG01000687.1 coordinate 134,876, forward strand.
ATATTCTTCATTATTTCATAACACAACAAATGTTTTATTTTGCTTTTCTCTCATGGAGAAACCTTTGGAATTGCAAAACAAAGCCAAGGCAAAAGATCAAAATGAGTGCAGTTCCTCAAGAGACAGCTGGAGACTGATTCTAGGTGTGGGACAACCACAAAAAAAAAGAAAATAGAAAAAAAAGTTGACTTGTGCAAGGTAGCAGACATTCCATTATTTATTAACATAATTTTAAGAAATACACCCAATGAGGCGCAGGACGGGTTTTAAATGATAGAACAGCCATGTTTGTTTATTTTAAAGTAGTCAGTGAGTGATTCTGTTTTTGGAAACCAAAAGCATGTCCAAAGAGCTTCACTTCTGCCTTTAAAATTCAGATTTCCATTGAAGTGTTTGACCACGTTTTTTTTCTCCTTACTGACTTTAAAAACAATGAGACACTTTTTACTTCCTCCAATGTGTAAACACTGTGAGGAATCTGAAACTTTTCTTTCTGTGTGTGTTTCTTTCTGAGTGATTCTGTGTTTGAGAGAGAGAGAGAGAGAAAAGAGAGATGCATTAGATTACTCAATCACCATTAAAGCATCCAGAGACTGCTAACAAGTTTTCTACAATTAGTCGGCCTGTAATGAGCTCTGCTGCTGTGTTCAGGACTCTAAACCGTTGGCACGTTCAGATGCATTGTTTGCTCCTAATCTGTGAGTCTTCGATAACATCAAGACCACTTTTATCTACCACTGATCAGAAGCATCAGTGTCGTGGAGATGCAGCGGCAGCAGATGGCACTGCTTAATGCCTGTGACTCTCTTCTCCGCTCCTCTTCCGTTGTTTCGCTGCGTTTCGGTAAACAATGATTGGTGTCTGCCTACCCCGTGTGAGGCAAATCAGCTCTCATCTCAACTGATGAGAACTGACATGAATAGATTTGGTCTGAAAGGTTTCCTTTCCCATGATTAAGAGCCTCACAGGATGCAGAGAGAATCCTGATTCTAATAAATTTGCTTTCCATATGCAAACCAGCCGCAAAACAAACTCATCAATTTCACATCAGCTTTCATTTAGCTTAATGGCCAGCCATTAACAAAACCAATCGCCTCGCTCCTTCTCCTCCCCCAGTCGTGTTTCTTTGAGTGATCAGAGCACATGAAATCATTTCACACACACACACACATGCAGTTCTGTATTTGTCGTGGCACCAGATGGCAGAGAATGTAACAAGCGCTCACTCCGGGTGAGGAATTTATTGCATATCTCAGATTCTGCTGTAAGACATCTCAATGCATTTCAATAATGTTGCTCCTTTGAGACAAGGCTGGGAGTGCTGAAGCAAAGGAGGCCGCTATGAATAAACATACTTTTTATGCAATCTTAAACACATAACAGGGTGGCTCCTGATGGGATTGTGGCCTGTAAGCTGCAGAATCGCTCTGTTCTGAAATTGCTCCTGTCTGCTTTTAGAGCATCGCTGTGACCAAGAGAGATGTCTGTGGATGCAGAAGAACTGATTGTGTTTTATAACGTTCATCCATATTGAGTTTTTTATTTCCTTACACATGATTTTATTGCATTTTGCCGTTTTATTGGACGTCTAACGGTGAGAGTGACAGGAAAAATGTGCAGAGAGAGAGCAGTGTTAAAAACTGCACCATCGTGCACCATCCTCGGTTTCCATAAATCAGAGCCGGAGATGTGACACATTTTCTCTCCCTTCTGCAAGTGAGTAATGAGACTGTAGGGAAGCAGACGAGATATTGACTTTTGTTACTTAATCCAATCTAGCTGCTGTGGTTTGGAATATTTTTCATAAAGTGCAGTAAATAACCCCGTGTTACCAAACACTATTCTTCTTCTCTGCTGTTTGCATCAGAAAACAAGATTTTAAAGACGCATAGATTTGTTCTCCTAAGGAGGAGGAGAATAATTCTGAATGTTCCAGATTATCATGGTTGAATAACTTACACACTTAAAGGGACTCTGAGGAGTTTCTAAGTGATCTCGATAAAGTCTCATATCTACATATATATGTGAGGACGTAATCCACAATTAAAAAAAGAGGTTATCAGTGCTAAAATAGGTTATTTCTAAATGCTAATTTCTAGCTACCCAAACAGGACTGGACAGGTTGGGCGGCACCAGATTGATTTACAGCACAAGAGTCTCTATGACAACACCATCCTGGCTGACAAATTTTAGCAATGAGAAAAGACATCTGTGTTTTTCTCTACTGAATATGATTTGTGGATTATGTTTTGAAGAAATATTGGAAACAGGGGTTGGACTGTTTGACAGAAAAGGGACAGAAGAGAAGAATACAGCTAAACGGGAGAGTGATGGATGAGAGTTAAAGGCTAAAACAGGTGCTGAGCTGTTAATGAAAATGTTCATTCTAACCCTCATTGAGCAGTTTTCCTACAGTGGACTGCTCAAACCTGTGAGTCTATCAAATCTAAAACTGAGGAGTAAAGTTATGTTTGCTTTGCTTGGTAGATGAGCACTGGTAGGACATAACCAGGATTCAGTAACGTTGTATGTGACTGATATGTCTCAGGGCTCCTGGTTGTGCGTAGAGCTAAATGTATCTGGCTACTAAACTACTGGTCAAACTTTCAAAGTTTGCTTGTTGTGACATTTCAAAATGACAGTGCTGTGTAACTAACAAATACATCGTGACAGTTTGTGCGAATCCTCCTTACAGTCACAAAAAAAGCAGTAACACACAGCAAAGAAGAACATGGATGTCAAGAAGATCTTGTTTCTAAATTTTAAATAATGGTCCCCTCATAGCCATCTTCTCTGATGGAGTAATGAACGTAACAAAGGCAGCAGAGAAGCTCTCACACTGTGATTTGAACAATCACTGACCTCAAACCTTGTTAGCGTTTGAAGTGCAAATCGACAGCACCGTGAAATTCTCGGAGGTGTTTTCTTCTCTTTTTTTTTTTTTACCATAAAGAGGAACAAACCTTCCTCTTCTTCATCTCCCCAGCAAAACTCCAGAAAAACACTTTGGAGCCCCGTACAGATATTTTTATACTTTGTGTTCCTGTGGGGAGGTCCAGTGCCAAAAGCTAATGGCAGTAGCTTCATGCATGTATGACTGCATTTGATAAATCACCTGCTCACTGATCTGAGTGACCTGATTCAGAGGGAGGGGGGTGGACAGCGGGGCTCTTACTGTGGCTGGGAAATGTGTCTCATGAGTGCTTTTGCTTTGGACAAAAAATAAACAGTGCTGCAAATGATCTAACTTTGCAAAGGAAGGATCAAAGATATTCAATCAGTTTCCTCTTTTCATACCTCTCTCCATGAGCTGAGGTCTGTAACATCAGGTCTGATGTTCAATATTTTCACTTGTGCACAGCTAAAATTCTTCAGAACAAGTTCCTCTATTCAGCTTTTACATGTGGTTTTACTTCTTTTAAAGACCTCTAATAGGAAATGAAAAGCTGTGCAGGTGTCTCGTTTTCACTGTGGGAAAGGTCATTGGTTTAGAGGCAATAATTTTCCCATCAGGCTGTCAGGTACACCACCCACACCTCAGCTGGACGCCTGGAGGTACAACATCCTCCACAGTACCGGGCCTCCAGAAACCTGTCAGTCAGCACCTCAGCTCCATACATTGACACACATACTCATACACACTGCACACACACGTATATATACACACACACTGCCTGCAAGTTTGAGTCTGTGAGCTAGCTGAAGGATGGTGTTTGGGAACATAATTAGATGAAGTGGGAACATTTTGTTTTGTTCCTTCCACCCTCGGATGTTTCAGGAACAAACAAAACAAGACGCTTTGTTCAAGTTCAGACCTGAACGAGCTCGTGAAGCTACGCTCAGAGTTTAGGAATTACAGGAAGAAGTCTGACAAATTTAGAGTACTCTCAAACCTAGTTTCTCTCTTGAGTCTCACTCCAAGTTGACTTTTTTCTTATAAGCTGTCTCTGCCTTAATGATCTAGTTACCTCAGCATGTTAGCCTGGCTGAAATTGTGAAGGGTCAAAGTTCTCAGAGTTGGATGAATATAGGAGCTGAACATGATGGACAAAATTTTATATTCATGCCAGATACCTCAAAATTGATATGACTTGACTGTAGGTTCAGTGAAAACTATCTTATGAATATAGGTTCCACAGTATCAACAAACCAAACTTATATTTGAGACTGAATTTCAAAATGAAGAATTAATTTATTTAGAGGAGTCCATTTTTTACCCTAGTGGAAGTGCAGTTTTTGCTAAGCAGGACCTGCACAACACCTCACTCTGGTTTAGATCCTCATTTTTGTATCTGGAATACCTTCCAATAATAGAAGATAACTTCTTTTTTAGTCCAATGTGCAGATTCTGCACCTGCCGTGTTTCTCTTGTTTCCATTTTAATTCCTACGTTGTGTGTGTGTGTTTGTGTGTGTGTGTTTGTGTGGGCCTCTCTGTTTCCCTCGCTCCCTCCTTTGGATGTTTGTCATTTCCTGGCTTCAGCTGTCAATTCACGGCAAACACGAAATGAGGTTTGTGGTTGGCTGGCTCCAGCTAAACTTGCAGGTTGAGCAGAAAAAAAAGCAATATCTTTGAAATTGTTGATTGATTGTTGATATTAATGTCTCGAACATTCATATCTTGTTGTAGACACATTGACAATAGTTTATTCAGCCCTAATGAATATAGATGATTGATATATCTGGGAATTGGTTTTATGCCTGCATGTCCGCAGCGTAGTTTACATTGAACCATCTTGGGTGATGTGCTCGTAATCCAAAGTTTGTGCACCAATTTTTTTTAACCAGATGTCTCATGGTATGATGAGATGAAAAAAACAGGTTGAAATGAAAAAAAAAAACTTTTAAAAACTTTTTAGGCTCCCCCTGCCTTTTTGATTGATTGCTTATGGAACACAATCACCTAGATCTATAGCAAAAGGGTTGTTGTTGCAGGATGTGAATTGCGTCACCACCATCCAATTTTTACATTTTTTTTAAAGAATAAAATCAGAGAAAATCAATTTATCTTTTCGTTGTATTCTAATTTGTAGCTTTTATGTGTCACCACACTGCCTGATGACATAATTCAGTTACACCAGCTTATAGCCACATTTTTTCTGAATCTGAAGAGGTGCAGAAATTCAATTTATTAAGAAAAATGAATCCACAGTGATCACATTGATGCATTTTCAAGATATTTTGTTTATGTCAAAATCTGTATACAACCTAAACTAACGAGTGAAGATGTTTTATTTGGTGCGAAGTGCATGCACACTCTTTTAAACTCAATGCATGTGACACGCCTGCAGACTTCTTCCATCAATGTATAATCACAGAAATTCAATCTGATCAGTATTCCAAGGGCTGCAGACTGAAAGGCTAAATAAATGCTTCAGTAACTGTGCTGTAGCAGGCTTTAAGGCCACCTTTAGTCTGTTATGAGCTGCTTTTGCTTATTTTAGCCTGGAACTATAAAATAAAGTAGCTTTCAGCCGAGCTCTTTATTAGTCGATAAACTAATAATTGAAATTCATGACTCCCGCCTGCCTTTGTGTTTGATTTTTACTCACTTTAACACAGTGTTTCTGATAGTTATTCAGCCTCTCAACATTTTCCATCACTCCCTCCATCTCTGCTCATCTTGGGGTTATGTTTGTGCACTCTAGCCCATCATCATCATGCAGGAGTGAGACTGACATGATCACATTTATGATCCTCACCTAACTTCATCACATCTCGCCCACCAGAGCAACGCTGCTAATGGAGTCTAGAGAGAGGCCAGGGAGGCGGGGGGTCGAGGCGAGCTGTCGGCGCTCGTGGTGCATAAACGAGAAACAAATAAAAACAACAGAGCAAGGCTTTCTGCCCACGTGCTGTCGAACACTCTGAGTGTTAGGATGCTGAATTGATTTCTAAAAAGTGAGGGTCAGAGGGGAATAACAATAATAAACACTGCTTTTAGAAGAACAGCTAATTGAAAATCCCCACATGCTGTCCCCAGTAGTTTGAGCATGCTTTGATGAATACTGAGATGGTGCAGGAAGCTGACAGACATGCAAAGCAGTCATAACACAGAGCTGTAAAGTTGGTTTATAGCCAGTAAACCAAAAGACCTTCTGTAGGGCTGCAGAGATTCATCCATAACACAGCTGTGTTGACTCAAAATAACCTTTTATATATCACACCATCAACTTCAGCATCTATTTCAGTAGATTAGTTCCTATAAGTGAAGGAGCATCTTCTTAGAGGTCAAGCAAGAGTTCAGAAATGCCTCCAAGACATTTCAGAGTTTGTGGTGTCCAGCAGTGATGCATTCTGGGTCCTCACACATTATTTTTATAGTTCCCGTTTATTCATTTATTTTGTTTTAGATTTGAATCTCTCTTACATAAATAAAGAAAATAACACCCTAGCCAGTCATGAAAAGGTCTTTTATGAGATTCAAACATCTCTTTTTAAAGATAAAATACAGATTCAAGTTTCTGTCAACTTCTAAAGATAAGATAAGAGACAAGATAAGATACTCCTTTATTCATCCCAACATAGGGGAAATTCACAGTCACAGCAGCAATGTAAGAAAATGTATAGTGCAAAAATTCCATGAAGTTATAAATAAAATAATATAATAAGTGTCAACTAAAAAAGAACAGTGACAGAGCTGTCACCGAGTAGCGCTCAGAAAAATAAAAGTAGAAATTAATTAATCACTTAGAAAAATCCATCAGAGATGACAACTTGGAACTATTTCTTGTCAGCCTCCACCTCCACAGGGTCCAGGACTAAACTGGACTTCTTCATCAGTCTGTTCAGTCCCTCTCTCCTGTATCCTGTCCACTCACAGCAAGGGAAATCCTTCAAATGTGGCCTAATGCTCGCTCCGTTAGCTGGGTTCTGTGATGAGCATGATGCTACTCTGCCCTCTAGTATTCTTTCTGGTGCTTGGTTGATGCTGTTCACTGCTCCATCTTTTTGGAGTTACATACATTTCCCATGGCAATGGTTGGAAGGACAGGTCAACGTTGTTGCTTACTAGCTCACACAGCAGTGCTGGCACATCATCCTGACCTCCTTCTCCTGAGCTCACAGGGAACATTGGGCCTAGCACCAGTTAGCTTTTACATTCCACAAGCTGCTAACAGCTCAATTTCTATTCCTAACAACACATTTATGGTAACAGCTAGGATGCTGCAGGAATGGAAAAAGGAAAAATATGGATACAAACACAACCAGATAAAAAAAATAAGGCCTAAAAAGTTGTTTGAAGATAATTAACGAGAAGAAAATAAAAGAGAAAAAAGAACAACAAAGACAGAGCTACTGCAACAAGCTGCTACTGGAGCTGCGCAAAGCAATAGCAACAAAAAATTGTGGAAAATTTGTGTTTACTCCTGACAACATGGTAAAGACAAACTAAAACTCCTCTTTACAGAACGTTCAGATGATTGTGCACATTTCACTCTGAGTTTCTGAGAACTCAAGTGAAAAGATCAAACCGACAGGTGGCTTTCATATTTTAGGGCCACATGTCCAAGAGCTAAGCAGTAAAGGAGCATCCTAAATGATCCAGATGTTGTTTGACGTCACGTCACACAAGGGAACACACTCCAACACAGCCACGATAATACACACACACACACACACACACACACACAGATAGTTGAGCAGTACAGTCCTGGTTTCCTGGATGTACTCAGAGCGGTTTATGTCCTCACCACAGCAGTGTTTTATCTTGTCAGGATGCATCTCCTCTGGCTGCTGAGTGTGGTCTCTGTGTTATGTCTTCTGACAGAGACTGCTGAAGAAAGCCGGCTGAGTGCTTTGTTTACGTGTGTGTCCGTGTGCACACATGCCCGGTTGAATGAAACTCATCACTGCTGTGCGGCTGTTCCCTCCAATCTCAGAGTTTATTCCTAAAATGAACATCTGCCACGTTATAAATGTGTGTGACCGCAGGGAATCTTGCGAGTGTGTGCTGTTGTTCCGAGCCTCACAAAAAGATGGTGTCCTTCGGAGCCACTCAGGATGTCTCAACCTGACAGGGCGTCCTGTCAGGGGGGTCATCCTGAAACTTTTCCTAAAAGTACCAAAGCTGTCCTCATGTGGTCCCTCTGATCACACGCCTTTGCTGCTGCACTCTCACAGAAAACTGGAGCCGGAAGCAAACTTGCTTGCGTCTGTTTCCCTGCATATTGTGTGCTGTGCATCACCTGGTGACTCATCCTTCATTTTCAATTCTCAAACCCAGCTTGATTTGCTGGGTAATTTAAAAACAATTCCCTCATTTTATTCCATTTAAGAGATGCCCATTAGAAGTGATAATCTCACTAAGTCCTCTGCTCTGACATATTCTCTGTCTCAGCTTCTGCCACAAATGTCAGCACGGACTTAAGTTTCAAAATATGAGAAACTTTCTCCAGCATTGGAGCTCATACAGGAGTCAGCAGTTCAACAGGCAAAGTAAAGCAGCAATGGAGTGTTAGACCTTTATTACAAAGCAATCAGCTTTGCAATAACAGAGTGGCATCTGGCTTTGGATTTAATGAAGCTTGTCAAGAAATCTTGCATTTTTTGTCTTTGAGGTGGAAACAGACACAAATGTGCTGGAAGTTGTAACATTTTTCCATTCTGCTCACCAAATGTTTTACTTTGGCTAGAGAAAGTGAATGAATGTATGAGTGAATGAACCAGGTTACCAAACACATCAAGCTCATTTAAAGTCAATTTGTTGATACTTCTTCCCACAACAATTTGCTCAAAGTATCATCCACATTACAACAAATTTGATTTGGCGATACACTTATTTCATACTGAGCTTTGCTTTTCATCCCGCATCTTCATTTCCATGTAGCTCCATTAAAAAGGAAAAATAACGCCCATAAGCTTTGTTGCACCAAAGAAATGAAAAACAGAAATTGTCTTATTTCTTGTGTTGTTTAGTTTGTCCACATGGGGCATCAACACTTCCACAGACTGAAGGACACAGAGTGGTCCTCTACTGCTGTCCAAAGTGAAGTTCAATGTTTTGTTCAGTGGCCCGACCTGAGCAGCACATTTAAACAATAGACAATAGAGTGAAGCTGGAATAGTCTCCGCTCTCTCTCTCTCTTAGCACGCCTCATCTTCCAGGCCTCTGATGAAGCTCCCATATTTAAAGAGCGAGGAGTGAGAGCAGGCTGGCATTTCCAATTCAGGAAAGAGAAGGCTCTGCTGCACCTCGTCACCTCTCCATGAATACTAATGACAGCGCTTTGCATTTATTATTGGCAGGTCTATGCAGCTCGTCTGGACACCACTGAATACACCTCTCCTCTTGTTTTTCTGTCATGATCCGACGTGAGGCGTCAATGAAAAGCATCACTGAGTTAAAAGAAACACAAAGCAAAGTAATTATCCTCAATAGGACTTCATTCGTATCTTGATTTAAGTCGCTGTCGTGTATTTTTTCTGTTCTGATCCACCAGAGTGTGGCCCTGCAGAAAAACTCCTTCTCTATTTGGTCTAAACAAATTCTTATAAGTGCCATGAGACATGAAGATAAACATCAGAGTAGATTGGTGTTATTCCTCACACCACTGGGGGTCATTACTTCTCTGTTAATCTCCCAGAATCAGCTTAGGTGAAAGAAAAGTGAGCAGTAGTTCCCTTAACGGAGACAGAGTCAGAGACACCCTGCTTCTCCAGGGTGAAACTATCTTTCACTTCAGTCTCACACTAAGGAGTGTCCTCATCCTGTACCTGCCATTAAAAAGCAGCCGTAATGATAAAACAATTAGCGGGCTAATTTCAATTAGAAAGCCTTAATAAGCCATTAAGAGCTGCTGGTTACTAATGATCACTGCAGGGAAGCAAAGCAGCCAATGTAAATGCCACTATAGAGAGCTATAACTCAAAGGTTTCATCCTCACGCCCAGATAATTAACGAGAGCCGAGCTGGTTATAAAACATGACATGAAGTGAAAATGTGGTGTGACCCAGAGTTAATTTGTTGTTAAAGTAAGGTGTGTGTTTTTCCACCTGTCTCAGAGTCCATTTTCTTAAACTTTCAGGTAATCATCTGTCTCTGCTTGCAGCTCCTTCACCTCCTTGGTGGAATCCACCGATTCAACATTGACTCTAATTGAATATCGATTTGTTGGCCCCACCATTTTTTCTCTATTTCTCCCATCTCTTGAAAATGCAATTAAATATTTGACCCTGCGTTGAACATTACCAAGAAAATGTTCATTCAGTCATGGACTGGTTACTTCTTTGTTTACAAATGCAACACTGAACGCTGTGGTGAGCGGATTGATAGGAGGGAAAAAGATTCTTGAGTGCTCCAAAACCCTAGATCATTTATTATTCATTTGTATAAAAAGGTTCATGAAACAGTTCTTGTAATTAGACAGGTCAGATTTGAGGATGGCGTAATGGTGCAGTGGTTGCAGTCAAATTGTTTGTGGTCCAATTTTATGGCTGAGTTTGCATGTGTTCTGTCAGGATTCCTCCCACAGTCCAGAAACATGCTTCCCAGGTTGTCTGGTTACTCTAAATTTCCTCTGTGTGTGTGTGTGTGTGTGTGTGTGTGTGTGTGTGTGTGTTTGTGTCTATGTTTGTTATTTTTTTTGCCATGTTGAGTCAAAGCTCAAGCCTTAAGAACATGTGGAGACAGAATAAGTTCCTGACATGTAAATAAGATCAGTAATAGGGGATGTCAAAGTAACCGAGCGGGGCGGGCTCGATGGTTGGCTCCCCTGGGGTTTTGGTCGTCAAATGGGCAACAGGGATACGTTAAACACGTATTCCCTTGGCCCGTCATTGTTTATGGTATGATAACAATGACGGGGCGAGGGATCACGTGTTCAAACGTATCCCTGTCGATCCGACGAACGAGATACGTCCCTTGCCCCGTCATTGTTTATCATGCCCATAAACAATGACGTTAAACTCTCTCTCTATCAACCCAACTCAAGATCTTAACATAGAGGGCTGTGTTGGTCCAAAATGACCTAATATAAGCCCAAAAACCTACAGCAATGTTCTCTGTGCTCTCCATTGTGCTCACTCTAATGTGACCAAGTCTTGTAAACAAACGTGTCATAATGAAGTCGGAGGACCATGCATGTGGCAACAATTGTACTGAAGTCTTCACACTGGGGTAGTGTGACCATGAGCTGTACTGGCCAGTGTGGATACGGTGCTGCAGGGAGCCAGTGGTGCTTGAGTACAACAAGGTTCAGTGGCCAATGTGACCGCACCTTTAGACCAGTGGATGACATAGTCGCTATTTCAACAAGATTCTTGGCTACAGGCTGAAGCAGCAAGCAGGAGTCATTTACAGGCCTTTGACCCATTACTCATGATAATATATGTGGGGGAAAATGTGTCAGTGTTTGTAAAATGGCCTTGATTCCCCTCCAGACTGTTTCAGCTGGATGCCTCAATAAAGCACAAAACCATTCCTGATGTTCCACTTCCACAAACAGCTCTGTGTATTAACTGCCGATGCTTCCGTCACTGCTGATGATTTCACATCCATGTTCACGTTAGTTCACAGTTTAATTTGCCGTACAGCTACATAATACAAATGGTGCCGATGGCATCCAAAACCACAAGTTAACATGATGATGGAAATAATGGCTCAGCAGCTTTTAATGGCTTTCATGTGTAATGGAGCCGATCAGAGTGCAGGTTGAGTCACAGCTGTGCTAACAGTGCGGGAGCCAGAACGGCTTACTGAACATCATCCCAAGTATCAGAGCAACACGCCGACTCACATCACACTCTTTAATCCAACATACAAATAAAAGCTGCTGTGGCTTTCTGTGCCCATGACAACAAGAGATGTAAACATTTGGTTATCATTGGCAGAGCTCAAAAATAATTTGTTTGCTAAAATAGTAGATTTTTTTTTTACCTTGGAGCTGAGGATGTAGAGTCAAGGATATGTTTTGGGAGCTTTTAAGGAACTTGTTATGGGGAAATAAAAAAGTTCTGAAACCACCAAATTTTTGTACCAACTGTGCAAAACATTTTTTTAATATTTGCAGCAAGCATGAAATTAAAATAAGCACATTCCCACTGTGTGCTCTGAACAAACACTTTGTGCAAACAGGAGCTTTCTCTGAGCTTTGTGGGATGCTACAAAAGCTTTATTTTAATGATACGACAAGTCAGACAGATTTAATATCCACAGCAGGGAGTCAGGCATCATGGCGGCAATCTGACCGCTGGAGGACTGTAATCAACTAATTATGCCAATTGCAGGACACAACTGCAGGGAAAACAACAACAACACTGAAAGAAAAACGTTCTGTTCCTAGAAGAGCTTGCAGCGAATAATTACTGGTCCTGGATATGAATGAGTTGCTTTCTTGTTAATTTCTTGCAAGGGGAAGCAGCGGAGATAATGTGTTGACAGGGCAAATGGGAAAAAAGCAATTATGAGGGATAGGTTGTTGAAAGGGTAGAAACGGCAGGTGGTCTGACAAAAAGCAGAGCATCCATGAAGATGACTCCAGTGGCGAGCGGGCATAGAGCACGCTTTCTTTAGAGGCTTTGCAGAGCATGCGCCCACTTGATGGACACCAAACTCCCATTGCTTTGACATCACATTTTTACTGCTAAATATTCTTATAGCAACTTCTTTCTTGTAACTTCCTTCTTCATTCTTATAACTTCACAGACATAACGTTACAGGTATTCCTTGTTAAGTAACATTATACTGTAGTTTTAAACTGCAAGATAAGTAATACTACAGCAATTTCTTGTTGACTTACACTTTTATACTGTAGTTTTACAGCTGTCATGTTACCATGAGTGAGGAGGGTACGCAGTGGACATGAGAGCCTGCTGTACATGGGTGTATCACATGGGTATCAAGAGCAGTTTTTGCCTAGGCTGTCCACTCTTCACAACTTGTATTTTTGAATTCTAGACTACAACTGCAAATTCTGGTAAATTTCTGCCAGCAAGAGTTACCTGCCTATACTGAGGAGCAGGCCGTTTACACCATGTGGCATAAATAGTGGGTTTTGTCGTATGCTGCCTGTCCAGCCTGTGGCGCATGGCCCATCAATGTCTTGTGTCTCCAGTGTGATTTATCCATGTACAGCAGCCTCTCATGTCCATTGTGTCCCCTCCTCACTCAGTCTTACAAGGTAAATCAGTATTTTCCTCTAAAATGCTAATTTATTTCTTTTCAAGGTAGATCATGATCATTTTAACAATTTTTTTAATAGTTGAAGTCAAAAGAACGTCCACCTCTCAGGACAAGGTTTGATGGCACCTTACATTAATAAAATTTCTAAAGTCAATTCAGCAAATCCAAAATTTACAGTAACAAGCCGTGATATCACAGAGGATTTTGATTTCAGATTTTTAGCATGACACAGCCGTTAAATGCTGTGAAGACTAGTGCCAGAGTAGTTTTTACAGGTATTATTTGTGATATCACAGGGGCTTTTGGTTACAACATTAAACTGCAAAATAATGTTGTTAAAAACTGTGTAATCTTTAACAGTGTACTTTCACAGAGTGTGGGGAAGAAAATAAAGACCCCCTCCTATAGAATGAGTACGTAACAACATGTAGACTTCTTCCTGACTCCACTGTATGTTCCCACATCTGTCCCCAGCCCTGCTGACAGGCACAGCAGCACGACCGGCTCTGGTTTCGTCCAATTAACAGCAGCAGATAAAGTTGGGAGCAGTGAAGAGTTTCATGTTGTGATTGGAGCCATGAATTGTTAAACAGCTCCGGTGCTTTCACAATCTGGAGAGGTTGACAAATGCAACTGCTGCAACTGCCAGACATGCACTAATTTGAACGTCCACAATCAGGGGAGCTCATATTATTGCCTTATTGATCGGAGGGGGTAGAAATGAGCACTCGTGCCCGGCGCTGTTCGGCTCTGTCAGCCGCTCTAATGGGGAAGAGACGAGGCAGCGGAGAAAACTGAGGAGGACTCTGCTGACACTCAGAGCATGTAGTGGAGGAAACACAGCAATATGTCACTTTAATTCACATGTTCTGAGAGCAAACTTTCTGATGTGGAAAAAGCAATGAGCATTGATTTTCAGAAGGAGTTACACGTTGTTAAAGCTAGAGGACCGCAAACAGGGTTCTTGGTAGGCTGGGCACTGTTTACTCTCATTTATTTTTCATACATTTTGAAGCTATTTTCAAAGCTTTCAAGTGACTGAAGATACAAAATGTTTGGGAATTTCTCCAGTATTTTATTTCAGTCAAAAAAGCTGCGAGGCCACAATGCAGTTCTGGAGGAGACGGTCAAAATGTTGTCACTAAAAGTTCCAGTTCGGCCTTGACGTGCTCAGATTGTTCTTCTGCATACAATAGCATTATAAATAAATTATAAATCACTAAAAGTACCCTCTGAAGGTCAATTTCTACTTTTGTTACAGCTCATCTTTCTATTTTAGCAACAGCTTCATTTTTTTATTTTGAGATCAGAACTTTTAGATTTGGCAGACAGTTTGGCTAATTCACTCTGACAGAAAATGCCTCAAATTATTGAAAAACAAATGAACAATCAGAGAAATACTCAAATCAAGCACAGTGGGGCTTTAAAGTGATACATTACTTGATGTCAACATTGTTTTCAGCTATTCCATGTCAAAAGAACGTAATGCTGCTTTCTCTCATGCAGACTTGTCCTTGTCTTCTTTTCTAACAATACAGACTCAGATAAAAATCATGTTTATTTTCTTTAGTGCTGAGTTGTTTTCTCGGATCCCTAAGTACCTTGAATGTTTGAGATTCTTTACCTTGAAGCCTTTTACGGGCTCAGGTATTTGATCAATGCTGAAGCTCTCTGTGCTGTAAATAAAAGAATAAGCAGCAGTAATTAAGGAGCAAATCAAACACAAGTGCTGCTTTGTTCAGAGTTTTGTGTAACAACAAGAGAGAAGGCAGAAACATTCATCTCCATGTAAAACAAAGAAAATCTGCATCCGAGATTTTAATTATTTTTGTGCAAACTAAACGACTGTTTCCACAGAAAGCCTTACAGATCTGAGGGAAATGTTTCATCTTTAGAGATAAAATCAAATGATTTTGTTCAATATTTGCATCTTGTTCAAAGATGTGGCATGCTGTCTTTGTGATTACCTGAGAATATTCATTAAAACCAGATTATGAAGAAATGCACAGAAGACTCAGCCTTGAGAAACCCTCCCTCACATCCCCTGGAGTCACACTGTCCAGAAATAAAGAGTCTAAGATCACATGAGCCATCGACCAGCGATGTTGAAGAGGCTAACCATGTAATAAGAGGTGCTCACGACTCCATCCACAGGGACTTGTGCTGGATTTTAAAAGGGGAACCTGAGCGCTCTGCTGGAGGCTTGACATCAAATATTTTAAATCATTTTGTCCTTGTCCCTTATCATTGTCAGTGCCAAAATAACCACAGCTTCCCAAAAGATAAATTCTTTATTAAATGGCTTACAACGCACTTTATGGTAGAACAAAACATTAAAAGCTCTCTCAAAGTACGTCCAAGCTCCTGGGTGCTTTAGAGTCGCTTTTGTCTCAAATACCTAAAAAGCATTGTATCACGCGACTGACTGAGTCATTAAAACAAAAAGATTATCTGAGTGTGGCGCAAGTCTCCATCAGTCAAACTTTTAACAGATGCTTTCCTGGGAGGTGTGGAGCCTTAACCTGTCATTGAAAATATTTTGATCATAAGCCCCAGAGACAAGTGCAACATCTTTAAACCTCCAACAGATTACATGCACACTTTTCTTGGATGTTGGTTGCCCCATTTTCTTTAAATTACTGTCACTCCTCAACTACGAGTCAGAGCTTGTGAGAAAATCCAACACCACTCCCTTGGGAAAAAAAGAGACAAGATGCTTTGTGATATCAGAGGTTGTACTGTACTGCAGGAATCCACATTCAACAAAGTTTTAATCACAGGCAATAGCCAATGCAAGCTGGTCTCATTACCGTAACTCTTCAACTAATTGGGCAAGAGAAAAAGCTCAAACAGTGCCTAAAGGGAGAGAAGATGAACGTTCTGGGTGTGATCTCTTGACTCCTTCAGTGCCCTGTGGGATACTTGACAGATGATGAGTTTAAGTCAGTTTAAGGGCTTTCACACTTGCATGGCTCCTGTCCATATCAGGTTCCTGGACCTAATTTTGAACCAGCCAGTGTGTTCAGACCTGACAAAAAAAAGTCATTTGGATCCCAAAAAAAGTTGGTTCCAGCTCATGAACTGTGACATCATTGGTGATCAGGAAGTTGGGGAAGTAGATGAAGTTGAGGGAAACGGGGTGAAGAAGCGCATGCAGTGGTTGAGTTGGGAGAAGAAATGTTTGATGTCGATTAAGGCATTACCATAATTTCAATTAAAGCTCGAGCCTAGTATGATATGAGGCAGAGCTAGTTGTATTCTAAACCTGTGAACAATATTCTTTGAGCTGGGTACACCTGAACCACAGATCAGATGTGCCTGAGTTACAGGGAGTAATACCTCTCACTTTCATTCTGCTTAAACTGGTATGAACATGACCCGCCAGGAAGCACCACAGTTCTGAGAATCCAGAACCTGTTTCAGAACCAGTACCTTTCCCTCTCTGAGGACTACCTGTTTGAAATTGATTGCAGTGACACCTGTGGGCAGAGGCAGTGGTGATCATCCCCTTCCCATGAGCACCATCACCTACTGTGGTGAAGATGTGACTCTTTTCAGGGTCTGTGTTTGTCTTAATGAGCAGATCTTTTTTAACAACACTTTTTGGCAAAGTAACGTATTTGTTAGTGGTTTAGTAAGGATAGTAACAACAAGCAAACAAGGAAAAGCAAACTTGCAAAACTTGTTGTTGGACTTCACTCTAGATGAGGGTTTTCCATGTTTTTCTGATCATATCCATGACATTGGTCCATAAAATAGAGAAAGAAACTCATCTGCCCCGCCTGCTCTGTCAGCTCCTGCTCCCATCAGATTACACTGTATTCCACACGGCTTCTTACCTGCTAATGAGAATCCAATGCCACCGGTCGATACAGTGATAATGGTTCTTTGCAGCTCTTTAATTCTGCTGGAAGTGTACAGTATACAGAGGAGCCGCTTTCCCATTAAGAAATCAGAGAGCAACATTAAAGAGTGTGGGTGCGTGTGTGTGGGGGGAGGTTTTCTGGTGTATGTTGTTTTGTTTGAAACCCCTTGAGGGAATTATAATTGTAAGAGCTTTACAAGCTGAACAATGCTCATGTTTCATCCACAGAGAGTGGCTCACTTCCTTCTAACAGCTTTGTAAGGGAAGAAAACTCTTTTAAAGCAGACGGCGTGCTCACTTCATTGACTTTACATCTCAAACAGGAAAAAGAGCATCAGTCTCTGCACACGCATTGATGATCTTTTAATTTGCTGCTGCTGCCTTTACCTGCCGTCCCTCTAATGCTCCTCCGCTCACACAAATTAAACTCTGGGCCTGTGCCATGTGAATTCATTATCATGTCAAAGCCCACTATATTTTTCTATTTTAGAGCTGCGGAACTGTCATAGTGAGCCCTCGTTGTGCAGGGCTACAGGAAGAAGGCTTACATAGCAAGAGTGAAGCCCTGTGAGATCTGTGTTGCTTAGCATTATGCCAAAACACTGCCAAAACATTTCAACATCTTTGTGTCAGCCTTGAAAAGTCAGAGAGGAATCCTAAAGCAGCAGTGTTTCGCTCTGATTGGTTGTAGAGAAGTCCCGAGGATAACTCAGGCTTATGTAAGAGTAATCCTGTTCACCTTATTACCGCTCGCTGAGGGGACGTGGGCACCCTTCTGTTTTGTGGGCATACAAAGTCGAGATGAGGAGACGTGGATGAGTAACCCATCCTGAATCATCCTCAGTCATGTTGAGGAGAAAACTAGTAGATGAGGATTATCTCTTTTCTACATGTGATGATCAGTGTTGGGAACAGGGAAGCACAAGATCATTGTCACATCTGATGGGTTAGAAGCTCTGGGAAACCTCATATGTTCTTATAAGTTTAGGCCTGTCACTGAACCGCAGTCTTAAAAACAATCTATTCTGACCACTCCAGCCAAAGTGAAGATTTTAGAAAACTCCAGTTTTACGGTTTCATGTCAACAGAGTTTTAGGATCGCAAACGTCACAGCTTGTGAGAAAAAGCCACTGATGCCACAAATATGCAACGTTTGTTAACAGCAAGCATGAATATGGCAAGCAAGAATGCAAATATCGAGCAGTGATACAAGCACTTCCTGTGTACTTATTTTTTCAAGCGCATATTATTACTTACGCTAAAGAGCAAACAAAAGACTCTGGCACCATTTTTTAATCTGGCAGATAAGACAGGATGACTGGGATTTGTTCCGATGGCTTGCACAGGCTTCACATCAGAAAAAACACTGCCACCTATGGGTCAAGCATGCTTAGAGCCGTGCTTATTGACGGATTTGCCCGTATGGTCAACTTTTTTTAAATGATCAGGTGGATGAAAGTACTTTTAAAAAGGAGTAAAGGGGGATGTTTGATTACTTTTTTTACAAGGCCTGTGTCAGCACTTGACTCTGGAAATATCCTTACTTACTCAGTATACTTTCAGGGTGAACTATTTGCAACACAAGCTGTTAGGGTACATATGTATTTACCTGGATGTATGTACCTATCAGGTACTTTGATTTTTTTACCCTAAGTTTTGTGAACTCATGTGAGCCAACGTTTGACTCCTTGAATTTACAGTTTTGGCTGTTACCATCTTGATTTTGTTGGAGCAACAGTTGATTATGCAGATTGGATACCACATGGATATCAGAAGGCTTTGTCTTGAAGCATATCCTGATCTAGCTCCTCAGCTGTCAGCTAAACCTTATCAGCTCTGACAGGTGGAAATAAACATTGATTATCTCTGTTTAAATGACTCATGTCGGTATGTGGAATATGTGAGGCAGCAGGTGAGTGTTTACACCTCAAAGCTGATGTGTTGGAAGCAGAAAGCGGCTGAGTAAAAGGATGTGAGTGACTTTGACACAGCCCAAACTTGGATGGTGAGACGACTTGATCTAAGCATCTTCAAAGAAGCTTCTCTTTGGGGTGTTTCTGATGGTGGAAGTAGTAGATAAAACTATTGTGCAACTGCATGTGTTTGTCCTTATAAGAATGCGCTTTTGCTGACCTTTAGTGTAGATATTGTTGAGGGTTAGAAGAAAGTTTTTCAATCATGCTTATTATGCAGATTCTGACCCCTGTGGAGATATTTGACTAATTGAGACAGTCTATGAGGTATATTTCTGTTTACAGGCATCCACGACTACATTCTGAAACCAGGGGATGTTTGAGCCATGAGGCAGGTCAGGGATTCAGTGTTTGAATGGAGCATTTGTCTGTAATTTATTCAAGAATGACCATTAAAAGAGCCATATCACAAAGACCAGGAGTCGTTTTAATAGTTTGGGAGAGCTGTGTACACCGTCTCTTGACAAATTGAAATAATTGACCACATTTGGGGCAAAGCACTTTGGGAGTTGCATCATTATGTTTGTTAAAATATGTGGTTTTAATTTGAAATAATAAAAAGAGAAATTGCATGTGGACAAAACCAACATTTCCTGCCTCTTCATCTGGAACAGAGCAGGATGATAATGGTAAACAGTGAACCCTCTGTTTTTTACACTAATCCACCAGGAGGGATTTAGGACTGCGTTCCCTTGAACGTTAAAGCTAACTTCTCTTTCTCTCTCGGCCTCTTTGTCTCTATAATTCCCCAAACATCATCATTATGTGTTCTCCATGGTGCTAATGAGTGATGATCAAAGTGTTGTAATCACAGGCCACAGAGCTGGGCTGAACAACAGGATTAATAGCTACCAATTACCCTGCCACACAGGCCAACCGTCCGCCTTCATGTTAATTGAAAAGATCGAGGTCATGAGATGAGATTAGCAGACGTGGATGTGCTTTAGGAGATAAGTCAAAGTGTAAAATATGAGAGAAGAAATTCTTTAAAGCTGCAGTGAGTAGGAACCAACAGCGACACAATCAACAGTTCCATTCTTTTGTTACTATTGCAGGGGGAGGTGTTGAACTAAGCAAACAGTCTTTGGCTTTTTAAATAGAGACCATTCAAAGAACTTTTTGAAGTCAAGCTAGGTATGCAAAGTAGTTTTGAGGATGTGTTATTTTCATTTATAGTATGTATGCTAAACTATTCTTGTGCATCAATTTGCTCGTCTGTATTTGGGTCCTTTCCCATTTGATTGGACTCCCAACAGTGACTGGTGCCTCAGAAATGCTGTCTCCAGTGTGTTTGTGTGCAACAGCAGCCATGTGCCTCCCATGAGTCAGATTTTCTCCTTTTCTTCAAGAGTTGTGAAACGAGGTGTTACTGTAGTGTGTGATGTGTTTTTTTCGCTGCAGTAAAGGGTGCTCTCTGATCAGCATAAATGTTACACAGTCAGCTGTCAAAGGTCACCTTTTCATCTCTGTTGAGTACTTTTAGCCCACATTTCCTCACAGTTCAGAGAAAGACAACAAAAGCTCGTCTACTCCTCTTCACAGCGGTTGACCTTTCCTCACTTCCAACCTCCAACTGAATTAGCTCTAAGTGGTCAAATCAGCTCTCATCTGTCAGTTAATTGGGAGCGTTTCCATCCTGATCTTCATTTGAAAAACTCTTTAGTGGTCTTTTAAGGCCAATTAGCGGCTCAAGCCACAGAAGAACACAGCAGACCTGCAGGAGGCAGCTTCAGCACATGTTGTTTCAGCCTCTGTGGTGTGTGTGAATGTGCAGTGAATTGTAATGTGTGGATAACATCATCATCACATACACACACACAACCCTGCAGCAGAAAGTGCTCCTCAAACCTTTCATTGGTGTTCATTTGATAGCAGCTGCTGGATAATTAGTAGCGTAATGGGAAAAGGGGGACATTTAGCCAGGTTGCTCTTCAGAGGTTTGTGTCAACTGTTCAGTCAATTCAACCCTTTGTTCTAAACTGAGTCATCTGAATGAGAACGAATTGGCATGACTTCTTTTCTGCCATTTATGGTCCCTGGAAAACTGAGCGGACTGAAGTCCCCTATGTTTAGTTAGACTCGTTTAAAGTTTGTGTCTGAGCTAATTAGAATATAAAGGTGTTAGCAATTAGAGCAAAGCATCCCTGCAGGTCCAACCTTTGGGTTTTGGTGGATCTAAAGCAGAGTGTCTCTTTGCATTCATGTTGTTTGGAGTTAAAGTCGCACCAGGCTGTGCAAATAATGCAATCATGGAACAGAAATAAAATATTTCAATGAAAGATGGGATTTTCTTGGCTTTCTGGGACTGGAATGAACAACAATTACGAGAATAACAACAGCAAAAGGTTCCATGATGTGATTTGCATGTATTGCACTGTAGTACACAGTAAGAATGGAAACTTACAACTGTTGGTCTAAAAAATGTTTTTTTTTCTAGGTTTTTTTTTTTAAATTTATTAATTTATTTTTTTATTATGAAAACAGAAAAATGTTCTTTTGTGCTGCAGATTACTTCAAAGTAGTCAACATTGCTCTTCCAGAGTAGTGACGTCATTCCAGCACTTTTCGAGTCATGCCCATAAACTTGGATTAGTGTTCAGAGGCAGTCATAGAAACATGAGTCGTATTCATAAACATTGGCACTCGCAGATTTTAAACTCACACTCGTATATAAACAATCCTAACTCGTACCAATATTCACAGACTCGTGTATATGACAGAGGGATTTTATGTAAAACAACATTTTTGACCAAGAAATTATCAAAATTACAAATACAAGTAATTAATTATGTATACGTCTTACACGTCTTATTGACAGCAATCTTACTCCATAATCTGAAGGTCAGAAGATTGAGTCCTGCTTCTAGTTTTATTATCTGAATTCTTAGTTTTTCAAATTAAAAACTATAAGTTACATTACATATGAGTAAATAGTTATCTCAAAAAAATGTATTAGTTGGTTCAATGCAAGATTTTTAGTTGACCTCATAACTCAACAATACAGTGAAGACTGCCCCTGAAATTTCAAGTTCACGTGACTTGTGATTTTACACTGCTGCTGTTTTAGACGTGTGAAAAAGAATTTAAAGTGTTTACGCATGCACGTCTCTTTCTAATTCTATGTGTTTTGGCTTGGACCATACAACGAAGGTTGAAAAAGTAGCACATCTTCAGAGTCAGAAGTGTGTGAGATAAGTGACTGAACATTTTAAACACCCCTCTTAAACACGGCCTGTACCATCTTCCTATTTTGTAACACTTCAGTCTAAAGCGATAGTGATTAAAACCTTTAACAGATAATTATCTACTTAGCTGCGGTGA
This sequence comes from Thalassoma bifasciatum, assembly GCA_008086565.1. Lineage (NCBI taxonomy): Eukaryota > Metazoa > Chordata > Actinopteri > Labriformes > Labridae > Thalassoma > Thalassoma bifasciatum. The sequence continues at coordinate 157,157 of RPOG01000687.1, forward strand.
ATGAAGCCAAACGGCGACGATAAATGCCTCTTAACTTAAAAGAGAATACGAGCAATGCATTTGTGAAGTGCTTAAAGCCGTTATGGTGTTACAATCTCTATTGAACTCATCTTTAAGGCCATTGGAATCATTTTAACATAGATATTGGAGCAGGATGAGGATAATCAAATGGTAATGTTCGGCTGCTGAGGTAGACAGCAGCCGAGTGGAATGACAATTTGTCTTCCTCAGATAAGATATCCCGACATACTTTATTAGGTTAGGAAGACTGCTTGTGTTAATCTGCTGCAGCTTTGTATCTTGTAGCTCCTCTTCCCCTGCCTTTCAGCTCTCTGTTCTGTCTTCTTCGACATCCTCGAACATGTCCTCTCTTTGGATCCTGTCTCCCCATTTCATAGAAACCAGCTCCTACTTAAACACCAGTTACAAAGTGGAGTTACATTATGCATGTTTGACTTTGTACCAGTCCATTGAACCTGGCTTCTCCATCTTTAATGATTCACTTCCAAGGAAAAGACAGACTATAACTGAAACATCACATATTTATGCATCACATCTTACACCCAGAGCGCCATTGCATGCAGTCCAAGAGTCATTGTAATTTCCATCAAAATGCTGCTGACATTTCTTGGTGTCTTGTAAATGGTGAATGAACTTTTGCCCACTTAAGCAAATATGAACATCAAACACGCTGCTACCTTGAGGATGCCAACAAAGACTCAGTCTAAAGGCCATAGAGCACAGCACTGCACTTTGCTGCCATTCAGACAGTGAATTGTATGAATGTGCAGGCTTTAGGGAGTGCACATGCATAGACATGAATGAGTACATGCATGTGCAAATTAATACACACAAAAATGCACAGCAGTGACCCAACAGTGCACTTGCTGATGCATGATGGAGTTGTTTGCTCTCAGTCCCTCATCATCTTTTCTCCCAGTTTGTCAGCTCTTGTAGATGGCAGGGTGGAGCATGCTGACTTTTTGTTCCCCCTTGTTGTGGTACTTCTGTCAGTGGCTGATCCAGGGCTTGGAAGCTTAAACTGCCATCTCCTCTTTGCTCTCCTACTCCACCTTGACCCGGTACACTCCAAAAACTCCATACTGAGACTTAGAAGAGGCTCTTCATCCTGCACGCTTACTCTGGTGCATGCTGTCTCTGATACCTGCAGAAACACAGCAGCTTAAAGGTAGGGTCTGCAGGAGTTTTCGTTACCGTTTACAAACAACATCCAAACTGGGCTCCTCCTCCCTGGCTTAGTGCCAGTGGCAGTGCACGCCTACTCCTGTGATCGTAGCTATATGAGCACACTAACCAGCCCAGTGATCACCTGCAGCATTGCGTTTCTACATGGGAGAAACTCAAGAGCTGTACACCTGACTCCCTGCAGGTAAATGAGGTATCCTGCAAATTTTGTGTCACTCTTTCGCCATATTACAGCTACCATTGTGGGTGCTCGAGATAGCCGCCCCCACTTTTCATGATCAACACGCAAAGTCACTTGCACACTGGATGTGCTGTCCATCCAGAAACGTCCCAAGACAACCAAAACTGGCACACATGTATGGAGGCCCATAGATGATGATTGAGTAGGATTATTCCAGTAAAAGTTGACATTTTATTTTGTTGGAAAATCCTGCAGACCCCATCTTTAAAAGTGATATTTGTATAATCCACAAAGATAAACTACCAGTAGCATTGCCAATCATGCTGAAAGCGATTTTACTGTGTCATTTTTTGTGAAAGACCAAATAAGTCCACTCAAGGCAGCCAAAAACCCTTCATTGGTATCAAGCACCAAATCCTGCTCCCTGGCTCCGAGCTAGACTCCCAAAACACACATTTGTATCATCAGGAATCTTAGTGCATAGTCTTTCCACTTTCACTCACTGCTCATTCGTGCACAAGTCGTAAGAGAGAGATTAACGTCCCCTTGCTCATCCCTTCAGTCAGTTTACTATAGATTGTTAATAATCTATATAGTCTATAGCATAAATACAGAGATTAACTATGAAGCACAGCAACAGTTTGGAGCTTTGTAATGGAAGCTGTCCAGGACCACCTCCCACACAATAGAAGGACCATGATTGATGCTCTTGCCTCGCTGTATGGCTGCAGGAAATGGTTTCCCATGTTTCATGTCAGAGAACTTGACTGTCTTCCACAGAGCCCTGACCTTAACCCCATCCATCAGCTCTGGGATGAACTGGAGCAGAGACAGTGGGCAGAGAAAGCATCAGAGTTAGACCTCTGTAACAGTCTGAGGAGCCTTGCTGTCGTGTTCAACATCTGAGAGGCTGATACCACAGAATCATTTACATTAACATGTTTCTCTGAGCTGTGCTGCAATTGTGTGGTAGTATGAATACACTATGTTCGACAATTCACTTTTTGTAGTACTGCCCACACAAACTCATATATTACAGCATGAATAATCCATGGCTGAATTGGATGTTTATCTTGACTCCTTTAACACCTAAAAAGACAGCAGAATCAGCCACACCTACAGTTCATTAAAAGAGATGAATCAATCTAATGAGCATGAATTTGGACTGTCGGAGGAGGCTGCAGAGAAACACTACATGCACCCGGAGAATATAAAAATTCCTGCATGGCCAGGGATTAGAACCATGAACGGTCTTACACTAGGGCATCATTTCAGTGTTGGAATCCTGCAAACATAAAAACATCATCAACTTGCAAGAGACCAGCTTGCGATATGCTGGCTGCCTTTTTGCATGCTTGCAGCTTCAGTATACAGGCTTGGTGTCACTTTCAGTGCCTCCTACATGCTCGATGCAGTTGAGTTTTTGCATTTTTTTCTGATTGGTCATTTTGAATTCCTAATGTCAGAGAGTGACAGCTAGTGTGTCGTGAGTGTGCAGAAAGTGGTCTTTTAGTGCACTTTTTGTGATTTTTTTTTTTTCCACACACAGGATTTCACACTGAAATGACACCATATTGCACCGCCTTGCACCTTCAGCACGAACTACCGTGACACTGTGCAGCCACCACTCCTCAAATTAAATCATCATTTTATTTTCTACCCCTGACTTCCTCTCAGAGTCAGTGATGTGCAGCTGCCAGTTGTAGTTTTAAATTTTAATGATGTTTCAGTGATTCAACTACCCAAAGTGGCTCCCACACGAACGGGACAGCAAAGGTTGGCAGGGATAACGTGGGAGTCTCCATGAATTAGCTTCCACAGCAGTGATCCTATTTAGCTTCTTCTTTACCATTTAATGAGATTAGGAAAGTTAAATCACCTTTTTATCCACTTGGATTTTCCCCGGGCTGCTGGGTGGTGCCACCAATCATCTCAGTGTGATGCCAGTCCACCCGAGGTTTAACCAGAGGAGCTTTCATGACATGCCATGGCTAATCAACTGCAGTGCACACTGTTTATCCTGTGAACCTGCATTCATGGTGGGAGCCTTTTAACACTTGTTTAATGAGTCTTTGCTTTGCCTTCAGTGCGTGTGTCTTGAGATATGGCATGCTGTGTATTGCATGTTAAATGGCTGCAGTAAGAGCAGAGGAGATCAAAGAAGTCACAGGCCTAATAGAGCCATGTGTGAATAACTGCAAACAAAAATAAAGCCATGTAGGCGGCTCTGCCTGAAGGCTTCCATCCTTTGGGCAAGGCATCCATGGCCTGTGGCTGGGATTGAATAACTCAGCCTAATTTAGCTTGAAGTGACTCTGACATGTGAAAATACAGAGCCGTATCTAACATCTTCTGACACTCTGAGTGATGCATACATTTGAGCTGCAGTAAAATGTGCTTTTGACATAAATAAAATTAAATGTTGTTTAATGGTTCCTTTCATTTCCCTAGGCATGTGCACATTCTGCAGAAAGTTGGTGAAACAGAGCTGATAGGGTAACAGGTGGTATCATAAAAAGTGACGACAGGAAGTCTTGAGGACCCCAACAATTAAACAAGTTTTCATACAACTGGGGCCACAAAGCTCCAACCCTTCTCCTCCACTGTCCTGGAGTTTCCTGAAGCTGCCTTTTCTCTCTCCCTCGCTGTGTTATCCCACTGCATATGTGCTTCATGTTTGTTTCACCTTGCAGGATGACCTGCTCTGAGTATTCATGATAACATACTGCTTCATGAACAGAGGTGGGAGGTGCACTCATCCACCCTGCATATATAAGTGGTCTTATTTTTTCAGTGGGCTTTATGTGAACATCAGTGAGTCATTTGAACCCCAACATATGGATAAAGAACTGAACTAAATGGAGGAAGCAGGCTGGGGAATGGTAATTTTAGGAGGCGTTACATGCACAGAGAAAGAGTCTGTGTGCTTGTAATGAGATAGACAAGAAACAACCGGAAACTTGGACACAGATACGTTTGTCAAAAGGCTCCAACCTTTAACTTTCCAGGTAAATCCTGAACTCTGTTTTGCACACTTTCTCCATCAATGACTTGAGTTGCATTGCTTTAGTCTGCAGCGATAACAAGAAAGTGGAGGAAAGTTCTGAGCTAAATTCAAATGTTTGGTTTGCATAGATCTTTAAAAATATCTGCATGCTGAACTGAGGACTTTATTTGCTGAAAGACTATCTCCTCACAATGCAGGCGGCGTGCAGCTCGTTTCAATTAAAAAGACAAAGTCCACAGAATTTGTTGAATAACTTCAATAAGATAGACAAAATGGAACAACTTTGCTCGTCTTTTTTTGATAATCAACACCCTCACTTGAACAATTCTTTCTGATCTTTATTTTTACGCACATTACAGAGATTTGATTGAAACAAAGTTAATGACCCAAGCTGAAGGCTACAGGGGGCATAAAACAAAAATTTGCATTTTTTTTTAATTTGCAAAAAAAATGAGCATATTTGAGTAGAAAATATCATCTTTTCATCTTTGGTAGATTCTGGCTGTTTTTTCATCTTTGTTGTAATACAGCATGTGGTGAAAAGCTTCCCAAACATTTTTTTTGGTTTAACACTGGGTACTCGGCTCACAAGCCCGAGTCACTAGAAAACCCCCAATTCACACATACAGCCCACATGCTGCAGAACATCAGCCCTGCACACCACACTGCACTCAGCTTCTTCTCTGTTCAATTATTGCATTCACACAGCTTGCGCCACAGTCCTTCGAAGGCACGGGCCACCAGCGGCTGCTCATGACTGTTTTGCTGTGACTCTATTTTTGCTATATGCTGCAGAAACATGTAATTCTCTGCAGAGAAGGTTGTACCTAACAGGAAAATAGACACAAAATACAAACACAGTATCTGGTTGTTTCAAAATAAAAGACTCCTGAGCTTGCACGTGCAAGTATGTCACAATTCGTGGTACAGAGCCAGAAATCATCAGCAGGTCATTGAGACCAAGAGCTAATCTAACACCAAGGACAAGGAAAAGTCTATTTTGGAGGTAGAAAGCTTCATAGGATTCTGTATGACACAACACACCCTTTCTACAAGAAAGGAGGAAGTATAGAATGAAACTGCCGAACTTTGGGGGGTGCCAATACATTACATTTCCCACAGGAACATGTGATTCTTCTATGATCTTGTGATCTCGTATCCAGCTGTCATGGAGTGCGCTGTGCTCCAGAGACTGGTCCAGTGTGAATTGGCTCATGGCGCTGATGTACTGCAGCACGCATGCTGTGTAAGTGAATTGGGGGTTAGGCATATAGATCAGAGGATGTGATTACGAACAGAAATGTATGGTTTGATGTGAAAAGTGACAACTACCAACAAGATTGACGTCTGTAAGGAAAAAAAACACTTACAGCGCATCTGAGGCACCTGTTCATGGTCACAAATCTACCAGGTGCAAGAAAGAGTCTAAATTTTGTTTTTTACTAAAATGTCTGTACAAAAATTTGACTGGCTCTAAGATTTATTTCATGATAAATAGTTTTTTTCATCCATAAGAATGATGAACTGCTTCGAAACAAAGGTCAAGACTGGGATGGAGACTGATATCTTTTTGGTTTGTTTTGTCCCCCTCATTGTCTAATGAGTGTGAGACCTTCAAGATTAATTAATTTATGATCTTTTTTAGAGCCACTAATTAAGTATTTCAGTCCAGTTCTGGAGCAATAAAACAGCTCAACAGATTCATTAAATTTACAGCCTCTGTGCACGTTTCGACCTTGTCCTCGCATACTTAGACGAACATAACGTACACTGTCTTGTTGAAAACAATTCATCTTGCTCTAAAGTAAATTTGACAGTCAAATCTCACTCTTGCTAAGCTTACTTTGAATTCTTAATGAAACAGAACAGCTAACAAAATTAAACCTCCTGAGGACGAAGTAATCATCTCCATGACAGCCAGAGGACCTTGGTGCTCTGCTTTTATCATGGCAGAAACTGATTCGGCCCCGTAGGTCTGCAGGTAACAAGGCCGCTCAGCGTCTGATGGAGGGGTCACCGTTTACTCTGGCAGCCCGGCAGGCAGCTCCCCTGCTCCTCTGACAGACACGAAGCACATTTCTTTTTGTCTCAATAATTCAGATGGATTCACCGCGGAGTACATCTACACACATCACACAAACACACGTCTTTCTCAAGGCTCCAAATATTCCCTTTTGCTTCTCACTCCGCAGAACGGCTCCAGCAGAACTCTGTATTCTGTGAAACTGTAGCTTTGCATTGCAAATATGAGTGTGATCTCATGTGACAAGTGTCTGTTCTCAGAGTGGCAGGAAGCAGGCAAACCATTTTCATCAGCATGAGGAGGGGGGGGTCAAACCACCTGCTGAAAACCACAAACCTGCCCCAGGAGCAGCCCTCAGGAAGGGGCATCACGGAAATATTATTATACATCAAACAATGCAAAGTTTGCATTACTCTTTCATCCAACCCATGGTTCAAATGTCTCAATCTAATTTTAAAGATGAACCTCGGATGGTTTAGGTTCATTGAAACGTTTCTCTGTTCCATTTTGATTCAACATCTTCCAACCTAAGTGCATTTCTAGCAAGTGGGTACATTTATTCATCATTATGACATGAGTCACCAGAGCAGAGCAAGTCTAAATACGCTCAGAAACTCCACTCACAAATATATAAAGGGTAGAGTATTTCTTAAAATAAGAGAAATGTTCCCAGACAGGAAAAATGTTCTGTGTGTGGATTTTAAATAAGAAAAAGCATCGATTGGAAACAGTCTGGCATCATTTTTAAAAAATATCACCAAACACATTTTTCCTCTCACAAAGAAAAAATTGGAAACTCATTTTTATTGTGTAGGAAAATGAGCTGAAAGTCTACACTCAGTTTTATTGAAACTTACTAGAATTGAAGCCTGTTATACACAAAGAAAGTTCCCAGACAACAGGAAACACAGCTCGTCGTGCAGCTTTTGGAAACATAACAGGAACGACTGAAAAAGTTTCCCTTGAGGCTAGATGTAGTTCGTTTGGCATTTTAGAGTCCTCTTTTTTTCAGAGAGCATCATAGGTACCAGAAAATGAGTGGTTAGTAATCCACAAAGAGATAATCTTTGATGAGCGACCATAAATTTAAATGCTGGTGTACCCTGATCTCACAGGGTGCAAAATACAATGAAGCAAATAACAAAGTTTTGCTTGTAAGCGGGACTGATGTACTTTTGTAAGTCTTTATTCTGTCTCTCTGGTGCCCTTGTAGTATCTTCACATATTTTACAGCTCAAAATAAACACAAATTTTCTCTCCCTGGTGTTTTAAAAAACCCTTATTTCATTTTCTGTCTGAAACACTTCATTTTAGCTGCTGTCTCTTTAAGGCCCCCTGCTCCACGACCCCCCTTCACTCTGATTGGCTAGCCCTCTGAGGGTTTGTCAGGGAGTAGAGCCTTAGTGTTTTAGGCCCAAACTCTCCAATGTGATTGGAGATCCTCATGGAAACATCTGGTGAAGATCTCAAAGTGTTTTGATCGCTTCACAGACAGATGTAAATACACAACATGTAAACACGCAAAGTTTGAAGAACAGCACAAGTTTAGTCTGAACATCTAGCACTGGTACTTCATCTTAGCAAATAAAATATTGACAGTAAAATTAAATGTTTTTCAATAAATTTGGTTCTGTCTTTGAGATTTAGTGCCAACGTTCTGAACTCATTTATTGTTAGAGCCATTTTACTTTCATTTTTATTTACTATTCTTATTACTGATAACGTTAAGTTTAACTGGCCAACGTGCCACAGTGCGCCCCGCCCATACAGGTAAAAGGTGAGCAGGTGTGGGGCGCAGCTGATCAGACAGGGGAGAGCCATATTGTTTTTAGACCGCTCGCTCTCTTTTCTTTACTAAGACCTTTTGTTACACTGAAAAGTTTTGAGTTTGTAAGAATGCAAGCCATCATTAAATGAGTTATGAATCGGAATGTTGGACTGTATTATTGGAGCGCGTCAGGACCTCAGGTCTCCTCTGAACAAAAGAAGGGCGGCTGCCCACCAAAACGCCGCCACATTTATGCTTTTTTCCTGTTTATTTACCTGCACCAGTCTTTGGCAAAGCTTTTAAAAATGTGGATATAAAGCCTGAAAAATGTTCCAACACAGCCCTCACCATGTTCAGAAACACAAATATGGATGACTTGACTGTTTACCACTGCACTGCTGAAAGGGTTAAAAAGATAAAAGATGGAGCTGAACTTAAAGTGCTTTAACCTGATGTGTTTAATATAATCCCCTCTGCACAGATTGAGTTTGAAGCTGAGTGCAGCTCTGACTTGTTCAGTATTAATAATGTATTTACAACAGAGGCAGTGCTAGAGCGGGTACGCCCTGAGGTTTAACTGTAATGAGACGCACAGCTGATCTGTTGACAGTACGAGAACCTCAGGGAAGAAGCTCTGCATGTACAGCAGCTCCCATCTTTGCATCTTTTAATGTGTTTGTATTGTATGGAGCGAATAAGGTGCAGTGTGTGGGTGCACATACTGTCTATGTACATGGTGATTAAATCAACTCAGGTCAAAATTATAGATCAGAAGTTTCTGCGTGGGCTACGGCTCCAGAGTCAAACACCAGGAACAGAAAGTGGACTCCTCTTTAGAAGCAGGAAACAACATCTGCCTGGAGAGTGAGCTGAACGGCTGACAGCTCGAGTCCTCAGGGAAATAATTAAGGCAGAGCGAACAGAAGAGAGGTGATGATAATCACTGTCTTCAGCATCATTATTTCAGAATCAAAGCAGTCCTGACGGCATGATGCTTACCTGTCAATCATGTTCCTACAGGTCACACCCACTCACTGAGGTGCTATTTAAAGTTAGTGCAGAAGGAGAAACATTCAAACCATTACTCTTTCCTTCATTACCTTCCAAACAGCAGCAGCACACACACAGACTGAACTCTGGAGAAAGAGAAATTCTCTCATAGCTGCTGGAGTTGGTCTGAAGCCAAAGCTGAAGTGTCGACAGAGTAAACAGCAGGACAAAGGCTCAGTTAGGAATAATGAGACTGAATAAGCATGGAGTGGGAGTGTGATGTTCACCCAGGATACAATCAACAGGACATTTTGTGTTTTGAAACAAAGACCTTTGTTTTAAATGAGGCAGGATGGCAGTTTTTCTGTTCTCTTTCTCCCTCTACCTTTTTTCCCCCCATTATCTGGCTTATTTACTATGTTAGAATTGTGATATTTTTGTGTGATAACTTCGAGGTTCCCATCTTAAATGTTTTTGAACAAATACATTGTAGGGCATAATTAGTTATATTAATTACAACTCAACAACAACAGACTACCACTACAGCTGTGACTGCTCTTTGGCCATTTTAGGTACTTTTCACTCCTTATTTGCCACTTTTGGACCATTTTTTGACACCTTCTGACTATTTTCAAAGTTTACTCCCAACTTTCTTGCCATTTTTGTTGACTATGGCCATTTTTACCACTTTTTACTTTTTCATCACTATTTTTGCCACTTACTGAACTTTTTAAAGTTTTCCTCCAAAACATTCCTGCTAATATTTTGTTGTTTTCTGGACATTCTAGTCACTTTTCACAATTCTTTTTGCCACTTTTAGACCATTTTTTGCTACTTTCTGAGTAGTATGGCACTTTAGGGCTTCGTCCTCAACTGCATAGCTCGGATGAAAAGTCAACAAGTGAGAGTGCAGACTTGTTGTTGAGGCAAGCAGGTGAGCTGTATTTCACACAACCAATGCACAGCCTTGTCTTTGTTTATAATTTTCCCCTCAGCTGAGTAGAACCCAAAGTACTTCAACACAGTGCTCCTCATGTGATTTGACGTTATTGCTCGCCCGGTGTGGCTTTTTGGCGTCCTCCATTTTACTAAAAATATACCATGCTCTTTGTTTACTGAGGCCAAAAGAGCAATTTATGTGTCTGATGATCAGGCTGCGGTGAGAGCGCCCTCTACCGGATGAAATGATCCAATGCTCGAGGCATGTTTATTAACTTTTTGGTTACAGATATTGATCCCCATGTTTGTATGGTTGTTTAAATATCGAACATAAGTTGACAGCCCTGCTTGGATGTATATGTTTTTGAATGTAACTATCTCAATTTTTTTGTTGATATTCTCTGTATCAATTTTCTTGATGCATTTTATTGGTTCTACTCCCAACAACATCGAAAATGAGGGATCGCCCTCAGTGTTTTTTTTCAAGATTAAATCAAGGTTGAACGAATAAATGAATGAACGAACGTGACAGCGAGAGCAAATGATTGTGAGCTTCTGTCACGACTCCTGAGTCTGATGAGCAGCAGGTCTGCAGAAAGCGTCACCACCCTGGAGAATAAATGATCTGGAATATTGGAGCCCTGCAGCATGCAAGACGTCTTTCTTTGTTTTCAATGACTGTCTTACTCGACCTGCCATCTGCAGTCTTTGATTTGGATGCTTCTTCTTCATTTTTTGACCTCATAGTATTGATGCCTGTGTGTATGATTGAACCACAGGATTGGAGTTTGCAGAAATTGCTTGTCTCATCTCTTCTTCGGTCAAATATCTTGAATCTGTGGGAACACATTTGCTTCACAGAGGAAGAAGGGAGTGACTTAGGGAAAAAATGTTTTGTTATTTGCAGCCACTGAGCTTTAAAGCTGCAGCACAAATGTTTACATGACTATGGGATTAAATGTAAAGAAAACAGCTGCTCACTTTGTGATTTATTAGAGTTATAATTCCTCTGCTGTTGTTTCCTGTGCAATCAAATAGCAGAGTGAAATGAAAAGAGGACATGAATAAGAAAGTCACACAACATTGGATTATAAATGCATCCAATTATGTTTGTAAGGAGGAGCTCGGTCTGTGATGTGTTCCTGCAGCCTGTTGGCCGTCTCTCTGAAGCCTGTGGATTCATCTGCTGAGCAGAGCTCTGGAAACATCCTGGTCACTTTGACTGAGGATGTGTTTTACGCTGACAGCGAAGCGTCCTGTTATTAATTCATCAGCTGCTCTTGATGCTGGAAATCCCATTAGTTTCCCCGATGCAAAATGTCAACTCAATTCTTCAGAGCGTAAATTCTCTTAATATAAATCTGTGTCTTGAAATGTTCTGTTTTTCTTAAGCTCCGTCACTTTCGCTGCAGTGAATTTGCTTGTCTGCATTATTTCAAACAAACACGCTGTACATTAAGTGAACGTCAGTATAATGGGGTCCAACAATATTTCTCTTTTCATCTGGATAACTTTAATGAAATAGTTTTCTTAGATTTGTTTACTTTTATCTGATGATTCAACGCTTACTGAGCCCTGAAAGCACATTTTATATCCAGCATGAGAATTTTTTCTGTTTGTAGTGTTGACCAATCATGTTTTGGTCTTTTGAATGTTAAACGATCAACACATAGTTACCTGAAGATGATTTTCTAAGCTCATTTGAAAGATATCTGTGAAGCCAACGATCTGCTTTCGAATGGTTTTCCCCTTTAAACTTCAAATCTGCTGTAAAAGCCAATCAGCAATAGGATCTCCAGATCGATCGTTCATCAAACATGCATTTAAAAAAAACATCTGAATGAACTTAATGTTGCTTATTAGACGAAAACATGATGAGAAGTCAAGGCTAATGGGACTTCAATGAGTGTTGAGCTGATTTGACTTAAAACAGAATGTTATTTTTGACTAAAACATGAATTTCCCCTTATGGAAAGTTGTCTTTCTGCTTCAGTACATTTTTCATTTGTATTCTCAAACATCTTTGTTTTCCAGTCCTGCTAAAACAACATCCATGCAGATTCATGATGGCGTGAAAACATTTGGCTGGTCTTTGATTTGTTTTCAGTTCTCTGTCCTTTGAATTACAAATAAGGACAGTTTCCTCTCTCACAGACACAGACCGTGTGTGCCTGACAGCCATCAGCCTCTGTCTTTGCTGTGTGTTCGACAGAAGAGGAGACATGAGGTGTTGCACAGTATTTGATCAGTAATCCAGCGTCAGCTTCACTTCTTTGAGGTGGGCTTGATGTGTCAGCACCCTGAGGGGCCCTCTGACAGGACAGTCTGTCACTGAGCTCTGTTCTCTGCTGCAGGATTGAAAGCTGCAACTGTTTCCTCTTCGTTACGTTCAGCTTCAGGTGTCCCAAATGATGAGAACAACCATTTTTCTTTGTTCACCAACATGTTTTATATCTGTACTCTTTTCTTGGACTACACTGATGTTCTTTTAAGAAAGATGATGTGTGGGGGAGGTTTCCTGTTTTTAGTCTCTCTGACAGTAACAAAAAAGGGATACACCACAAAGAAAGACTTGTGCATTAGAAGAGAAGCCAAGAGTGAAACAAGTCTTCACAAAGACATACCTGTACAGTGTACAATCATAAAAAACTCTTGATTTTTAACAGATTTGGAGACTCAGATGTCTGTTTTCTTCAGCTCATGCTGAAAGCAGAGCAACCTCTTCCCATCTGAACGCTCTGAGCTGCTAACATACATGCAGAGATGAAAATGAAGCCGTCTTGCAGCCGTCACACACAGCTTATGCAGCTGGTGTGAATAGGGATGAAACTCTTTGAGAAAGAAGAGAACAAAGAGTGAATAAAAATAAAGCTTAGTGACCTGTAAAGGTATCTTGGCATACAGAGACAGAGATACTAACCTGGAAATGCTGAAAAGAATGATTTAAAGGTAGGGTCTGCAGGAATTTTTGCTATACTGTTTGTAAACACAACATCCAAAGTGGGCTCCTCCATAGCTACATGAACACACTCACCAGCCCAGCAAGCACCTACAGCATCCTGTTTCTATGTGCAAGAGACTCAAGAGCCAACCACCTGACGTCCTGCAGGGCAATGAGCTACCTGTAAATAGTAAATCATTCTTACTCCTCGTAATGGCCCCTTTTGAAGCTGCTCAGGATCGCTTCTCCCACTCGCTAACATCAACCAGCTAAGTCACTTGTGCACTGGGCAGGCTGTGATTGGTTGGCCACCATGCTTACTCTCCAGCCAGAAACATCCTGAGTCAACCAAAACATCAACACACTGGCAAAAGAGGAGGGGTGGGGGTTGAGGCAGACACAAACACTGACACACATGAATACAGGCTCATATATAATGATTGAGAAGGATTAATACTGTGAAGATTGGCATTTCACTTTTTAGAAAAATCCTGCTGACCCTACCTTTAATCAAACAGATGTTTTTCATCATGCCTCTTTGGTGGACAATCATTTCCAATTTACAGGGAGTAATACTCCCACCAAGAGCTAAACTCAGGCTTTTGTTCCTGCAGGCCTCTATGATTGGCCACCAGCTGACTCACCCACAGGGTCTGAACATTCTGACGCTTGTGACACATATTTGTGTCCCCTTGATATGTTTATCTGCACAACAATGTTGATTTCACGCAGACCACTCCCATATTTTAAAATCAGGCAGATAAAATGAATAAGATCAACAACTGTGATGCCGTTTAACACTCTCATGTTATCCCTCCGTGCAGCAGGATCCTTACTGTTCAATCAGTCGTTATCAAGATCATAAATGACAGCACACAGTGTTTAAGTCCCTGATCCATGAGACTCCACGCAGTGCTCCTCCATTCTCTGCTTGAAGCCGCTCTTTTCATCCTTCCAGGCTCCAAAACAACCACTGTTCTTTCTGGAGATCTGCCAGCCTCTAATTAACACAGAAATTCCCCCCCTTACGTCGTAACGCAGCAGCGTGTGCAGTTCTTTCACCCTCATGCAGAACCAATCATCCAAACACGAGTTAATCAGTGAGAAAAATGGGCTAATATCATTGTACCTGCAGTGTTGTGCACAGAGCACTGAGGTGTCCCCACCTGACTACTTTGCGCCCCAGTAGCTAATTTGAGATGGTTGGCTGAGGCAGGATCAAAACAGCCCGGGGCGCTGAAGCGGTGCAGAGGTAGCTGTGATCAAAGTCATCAGTGCTGAGGATCAGAATGTGTAATCCTGCTCCGCTTTCTCCATAAACTGCAAAATCTTTTGTTCTTACAAGCATCCTTTTCTTATTTGGCACCTGCTCCTCCACTCTCTCTAAACTTAAAAACAAAACAGGAGGATTTGAAAAACACGGAATATGTTGTCAAATAAAAAAAAGTGTGATTTAGGGTTTTCTCTTTTATCTTCTTCTTTTAGTGAGCAGTTTTCTTCCTCAGCACCATGGCAACAGGATTATGTCTTAAGCTCAAGCAGTGACTTTCAAGGACATGGCAGCAAGCCCTGGGATGTACCTTTGATTGAATGAAAGCAACTTCAAACCGTTACTGATGCCAGGATGCCACGAATCTCAGAAATGTTTTTCACGTACTGTATCTCTGAATTCGTTGAAGCGTGGAGGATAAACAACCGGGCTGATGTTCAGAAACATTTCCGCTGAGCTCATTGTTCACCTCGGTGTCAGCGTTCTGCTGGGACGAGGCTGCACATATCTACTCAGGAGACGTGGGAAGTGGAGAGGAGGTTGAGCTCAGCATGTGCAGAACATAAACAGAGTCTTCAATGCAGTGGCAACATTTTAAAATCTGACCCTTGACCCTTTGGTGCACATCATTTCTCCTTCTTCCCTCCCATTTTGCACAATCATGTCAAAAGAAAGTCGTGCACTGCGAAAACTTAAAATCTAACCAAGTATAATTTCTGAACTTTCTTGTCAAAATATGTTATCACACCCAACATTAGACACAGCTACCTAAAGGAAAACATTTCAGTCAGACATTGGACCTTGTTTCCAGGTGGATCATCTTGATGCGCTTGTTATCAGTGAAAACACGCTGGTTTTTTAGGTATTTCTGGGTTCATTGTGATTAAGTATTTTTACTTGTTTGTGAAAGTCTTGACCAGCCAAACATTTTTGCTTACTCTGGGTAAAAAAAACAACAATTTTTGGAATTTTTTTTCCTTCTTTTTTGAGGGCTGACTTTTTGCAGTGTGAAAGAATCTATGAACTATCTTATGGATAGATAAAATGTGGAAATAGCGTTTTCAGACCTGTCCAATCATGTTTCAGCAGAAAAATCTTGTGGATGCACGCTGCTGTGGTGACACCCCAGCTCCCATTCTGTTGTATGATGATGCATTATTATCTTCTAGTAAGTAACACCTGCATGCATGCACAGATTATAATCTTCTCTTGCTCACCCCTAGACTCCAATCTGCTGTAGATAGATTACCTGATTTCCATGAATGCACCAGAAAAAGATCAGTCAGCTTTTTCTTGTCCTTTTGAAAATTGATCTGGCAAATGATGTGTTTTTTTTGTTATTTCAGCAAATTTAAGACCTGTGAATTGTAAGTAAACCACCAGAAGCCCCACATGCACCTTAGATAGAGGAATGGGTGCAATCTTAGACTTTTATTCGACCAAAAATTGACAGCGTTCCTGTTTCAGATTTTGCAAAGCAGACATGAATATAACAGGGAAAAGTCTTGGCTGGGAGTCATTTTCACAAACACTGGCAGCGGGATGGTTGGAAAAGCTCCCATCTGCTCCCAGAGGCGTACATCACCTCTTGTTGTCAGACAATGACTGACAGGGATTGCTGAAGGCTTCTAAGATTGCCTCAAATGAAAGCAGCTGCAGGAAGCTCAATCTACAGGATGACGAACCTGAGGGTCACCAGGTCAAAACAGCTGCACTGAAGCATGGAGGTCAATCTGCCTCACGGTGCAACCATTTCACTCTGACACCCTCCATCACTGCATCCAAAGACCCCTGTTTGTGTGTAAACCTCAGCCTGTGTGTTTAGCATGTTGTTAAACAGCACAAAGAAATCAGAATTTGCCCTTAGGGGGTTGACAAAGTATGTTTTCTTTTTCTGAAAGCATTCTCATTACAGCTCGTCAAGCTCTGACACCTCACCAAGGCCTCCCTGTGGCGTTTCTTGCAGACGAACATCGGAGCATCTGTTGAGCATCTTCCTCAGCTTCTCTTTAGCATCTGTTTCAAGGCCTTCTTTTTATTCATGTGATTAACATGAAAAACTGCTCCATAACCTGCCCAAGATCTACATTATTACTCACATAAAACTGAAGACATCCATGAATGCGGTGCCTTCATTAGAGACCCAAACAAAAGCCTAATGAATGACGACATTTTCTGAATTATTTTCACTTTTCTTGCACAAGAAAACGAAGAAGTGGAAGATTTCACCTTCACATCAAACATTCACTGACACATAAATGAGCTTACTTTCTCTTTAAGTGAAATAGTGAATAAAATCTCAGCTCATGTCAGTCTTGGACTCAGCCCTTGGCATCTGAAGGTTTCTTTGTCCTCAGTGACCATTGTTTACCGACATTCCTCATCCACTCATGAATCACAGCGTGAGAGCCCACTGCAGGATGAATAATGTGTGACTCAGTTTAGGTGGGTTCACACATCTCACAGCTCTTTATTTTAAAGTGAGTAAGACACACACACACACACACACACACACACACACACACACACACACACACTGCACTCTAACTGGGTAGTTATAGCTCCGCTGTGTTGGATGTAAAAGCTTCATTTTTGTGTTAACTTGCTGCATCATTACCCTGAATATCACTGCTGGCTCTGCCCACCTTTTCACTTCTTCTATGACCACTCCTTTATCTCTGCTCTGCCAGTATAGACCAATCCTACAGCTGACTTGGGGGCGCCATCATTACCACTGTAGAGGGTGTCCACTACCAACCGCTGGCTTTGACAGCAGCAGAGATGTTTGTAATAAAAGCGTTACAGAACCACTGTAATCAGAGGGCTAAGACTTGTTCACGGATCAAGGATTTTACCCATGTCACACAAAGAAAGTTGGTTGAATCCACTGTCTATGAACAGCACAATGGTTTTTGTTGTATTTTATGCTAGTTACATGGCTTTTTTCACCGCAATAATGGCGGCTCGTCAACTGCCAGAGACTCTCAGGATTCATCTATAACATCCATCTCCTCTGGATGTTTAACTTTTTGAAGTTTCCTCCACACTTCCTGTCAGTTCACATTATTCCTCCCTTCCCCAGCAGAGGTGTAACAGCATTCGTTCCTCGGCTGTTAAACAGCCTGAAGCTTGTCGCAGGGCTCCAAACGGTCTGCCGTAAAAGCTGTGTTAATGTAAGCGACTATTAAGAGTCCAATAAAAGTGTGAGGGGAAAGTCAGCAGTTAAAAATAATTTTTATGAATCAGAGCTATATGAGATAAATGAGAAACCATATTTAACCTTCACTGACGCGTTCTCTGTCTGCTCACATCAGAATGATTAGAGAGCGTGAGCGAGCATGGTCATCACGACTTAAGCAATTATTATCCCATACAAAGAAGAATCATGACTCAAGCTGTTTCTGTTAATTAACTGCACACACTGAGGAGACTTTAATGAACTATTTCAATACACCAACCAAGCATCAATTTCTTCTTTAATGGGCTTTAAATAAAGAGCAGCACCAACTCATGTTCTCCTAAACTCCACTCTTCCCTCTGTTTCCCCCTCAGGTTCCTATTATTACTCTGGGGAACCCTGCTGGGGGCTGTGAGGGTGATGGCGTAGGAGGTTTACATGTGTCAGAAGACGGTGGAGGGAAAAGGAGACGTAGGTGAGGGAGAGAGGTCTAACAGCGTTCTCCTACGAGTTTCCTCTGATCACAGGGAGACAGTGACAGGTGCAGAGAGCAGCAGAGCTGTGAGCTGAGAGAGCTCTGCGTGAAGACTCATCGATTCAAAGAAAAGTACGACTGCACAGCGTCTGCTGTCTGCAAATACTGAAGCGTTCACTACTTAAGCACATGAGGAGTCAGTGAGGGTGGTGAGGATTCCACATGATGAAATAGATTTTGGTAGGATGACCAAACGTTCTCTTTTGCCCAGACATGTTCTTCTTTCTGGTTGCAAAATTATTTCTGGGGGATTTCTTAAAATTCCCCCAAGGTTTGTGGGTTTTTCTCAGCTTGTTCTAGACAAGACAAGTGATGTTTGTAATAAAGTGCTGCACTGAGCTACCGGCATTATTCTGATGCACCAACCTGCCAAGATGCCGAGCATTCAGGGAAACATGCCCTGGCTTTTTGCTCTAAACTTTCTGACACGAAACTTGGCTGTGTTTAGAATTTTTTCATTCTTTTTAGATAAATAGTTGAGATTTTGGGATAAGTGGTCAAAATTTTGAGTTGTCTTCAAAATTCTTTGTTGAAAAAAAGTTAAAATTTTGAGATGGAGTCAAAATCTTCTTTAAAAAATCTGAAATTCTGAGACAAAAGTCAACTTGGAAATATATTCATAATTCTTTGTTGAGAAAATTCAAACTTATGAAGTATAAAAAAAAAAACATTTTGTGGTAGAAAGTCAAAACAATAAGAAAAAAGTCAAAGCGCTGGATAAAAGTCTAAAATTTGAGAAAAATAGTTGAAATTTTGAGTTAAATTTTCATCCCACTTATTTGACCTTTTATCCAAAAATTTTGACTTAATGCATGAACAAAAAAGGGAAGAAAAGAAAAACCCAGCAAAGCCAATCTTTCATTTTTATATTTCCCAGCTGGGCATCCACACATCATTCATATTTCCATTATAGAAAATTTTCATTGCAAACAGAAAAGGAGTGTTTTAAACGTGTCTACATGAAGCGACTCTGAATATCTTAGGGCATTTTTGCATTGTCTTCAAAAGAATATGATCAACCAAGATTTTGCACAATCATTAAAAGTGGTTGAAATGGGGGGAAATTTACTCCCTCTAACATCAAATCAGTGAAATAAAGTGATAGAACAGAGAGAAAAGTCACTGTGGTGGCCCTGCTGGCTCACTAGGTTCAATGACAATGCAGTTATTCAGTGATTTGTTGATAATAACCCACCCCACATGCCAACACTTTTGCAAAATCATAATGGTGATGGTGGGAGACAGTCTGATGCATGTCTTTACAAACACATTCATTCTTTGTAGGGATTTAATTTTTATCTTGATAAGAATCTCTGTGTGGGACAGAAAGTTGTCCTGGACTTTAAAGTTCATGCATTGTCAGTATTTTATGTAACCACATCCTCTTATTATCTCTCCTACTCTGCATTTTTTCCACGTCCCTGTTTCTCCATGTTCCCTGTCACAGATGTCTTCAGATTGTACTGTACTCTTACTCGCCCAAATCCCCAAGCAGCTGCAGGGAAAATTGGCCCTCTCTGGGGCACAGCACCAGGGATTTGTGACTGTAATTTAATTTCAGCCATGGAGGGCCACTGCCGCAGTTAATCCCAGCGTACAGAAGATCATTAGTGTTTGAAAGAAAGACAGGATGAGGATGACTAAAAGCCGGGGCTGTAATTGTGAGGAGTAGGGGGAAGCAGAGGGGGTAGGGGGGCGGACTGCTAATGAGACATGTTGAAAACAGGAGCGCCGGCTGATGTAACTTCATATGGAGTCCACACTTTGGGGCTTTAGGAGTTTAGGTAACAGGCTGCAAAGGAGAGCGGCATCAGAGTGTCCTCAAGTTCACCCTGTTCCTCCGGGACATTTAACAATGGAACAACCTGCACTCCAATTTAGGACCGTTTTCAGACTGTTAAATTTAAGATCCTGACGGTGAGGCAGCAGGATGTACGATGATGTCTGAGGATGTAAGTTAATTAGGACCACAAATGAAAAAGTTTACTTTGTATTGTTGGATCTAAAACCTTTCAAAAGTTTAAAAAGAGACAGAAAACTACTCTCACTCTCTCTTCTGTACACTTTGTAATGAATCAAATCTGCTCATGCTAACATGATTCAGATGAGGGTACTTCATGTCTTTAAAAAAATCCTAGTCTCCAGTGTGCTCCACTTCTTTGTCATATACAGGAGCAGTCGTTCATGATAACATCCCTCAGTTCTTGCCTCATTCTGGACTCTCTCACTATCGGACACTTTACCGAAACCACTTATTTTAAGTTGGTCACAAACATTACAAATCAATGGTTGTGTTTTAGTTTCTTCTCACTGGTCTAATTAAAGAAAAATGCCTGAAAAATGTTTTAAGCCATCTTTCTCCTCAGCTTGTTAATTCACAAACTCAAACCCAGAGGCGATCTTGTGGTGGCAAAGTAGCCTGAGGCAGAAACAACCTCTTCGGGTCTTCTGTTGTAGGCAGTAAGTTGAAAAGATATGCAGCCAGGAAGTCTTTTTGCACTGATAACAGTCCCACTATCAAGTGCAGAAGTGAGAATGGAGTTGGAGCTGAGATGAAGTATATCTTTAGAGATAAACAGCACTCCAATGAAAAACTAAACAACTCTGATGGGGTTTCATTACAACATTACTTTACAACTTCTTTGACACCAACACTTTGGTCACTTGGCAGACATCTCTTTGCTTTGGGCACTTCCTCATAGTCTGAAATCACCAGGTTTGGGTTTGACCCAAGACAGTCCAGCTGTAGACCTCTCTCCTCAGCAGACGATCTTGGAGGCTTCACTCTGAGCTCCCCTCCCACATCAGAAGGAGGTGACTCACCCAGTGTGTAAGTGAGTGTGTGTTTTGTGCAAGTGTTGTCACATAACAGTTACCAAGCAATAAACAGGACAGACAATAGGATTTTATACAGTTTTACATGACATTTTCACTGACAGCTGACCAAATCCGACTTGAACCCAAATACAATTTATACATTTTTGACCGAACCTAGTACCATCGGAACCTAGTGTGCACACGTGTTTTCAGCAGACCTGCCAGATTTTGGTTAATGTGAACTGCTACACGTAACATTACTTTCACTTTGGAAACATTCAAGCAAAAATCTGAATGAAAAGAAAAAAAAATAAATAAAAACTGTGCTAGTTTTTCTTCTTCGCAAATCTAGCGCTCATGCTCCTCTAATGACCCCAAATTATTATCAAAGAGAAAAGAGAAAGAAGAGGCAGCTGCATGTGTGTGTATTTTAGTCTTTATATATCCATTTTAGATGGAGTGGGCCTGTATAAGTGCGTTTGTGGTGATTATTTTTAAGCCTGAATGTGATTATTTAACACATTTGGCCACAAATCTTTTGCAGCAACTTTTGCAACCACTATCATGGCAGATGAGGAAGATGAAAACAGGGAGGGACATGGCAGCACGCCTGCCAAAAAGATATTAAAGGTATTGTAATCAAACATACAGGTGTTGTTGTTGTTTCATCACTGATTTCCAGACAGTGAATGGGGAAATTACTATTGCAAAAGTCTGCGAAAAAAGCTGCACAAACACAAGTGGTACTCAAAAAATTTGCCAAGGTTGGCAGGTCTGTAGTGGCCAGGGATCAGCTTTGTATATATATGAACTTATAAACTCTATAAAATGTTGCTGACAAAGAAAACCTGTAAAGCCTACTTTAGGAATTGATAAGAGAATCGATACAGAATTGGATTGATTGCAGAATCGATAAGGGCATTGATATTGATACACATCCCTGCAGCTGAGAGTGGTTTGAAGTTGGACCCCTCTTTGACCTGCATTGATCTCCTCTTTTGGGATCCCTACCCTCTTTCTATTGTCCACAATGTGGAGTTTCTGTACAGCTGTGTTTCTCTATTTCCAACTGTTTCCACTTTGTGGTGAAGCTTCGCCGAACCCAGCAAGTCACTCAGTCTATACACAGGATGAAATTCAGATGCAAAGATATTTACGGGCTCCCTTGTGAATTTTCTTTTCAGGGCCTAGACTGTTGAATCCCTGCTGCGTGGAGCTTATCTCTGGATATCAGACCTGAAAAACATGGAAACTCAGGAACATGGAGTTGTTTTCTTTCCTTTGCTCAAATATAAAATCTTACATCTTCTTTCACTGCGAGCTGTCTGTAGATCTTCTGGCAGTGTCGTGGTCATTCAGATCACTTCATCCTGTCATTACTGCCACCTCCGCCACCTTGTGAAGTGATTTCCCACAATGCAGCAGTGAAATCCTTTGACATATATGTGCTGTAAATGAAGCTGTTAGAGTGAGACAGGTGCTTAGAGAATCAGCACTAATGAACGATTAGTCAGAGACTTTAACAAGGTGCTTCAGCCCTCAGTGAATTCATCTTAAATGGGCTGGAACAGATGCCTCATGGGTAAATGGATCACTCACAGAGTCTGTCTTTAATGCAGTATTAATAAACTGGAGTGGAGTTGGAAAGGACTCTTGTTTTTTTCACGTCAGAGATAAAACTTAAGAACATGTTCAGTGACGACCGGGAGGAACTGTCTGACCATGAAAAGATGCTCAGCTCCTCAGACCAAACTCTAATGCAACGGAAAAACAAGTAATAATTTGGAGACTTTCCCCAAATTTTACATGCAAGATGTTTATAATCATATTTCTTGCTAATTGCTAATCGTGGCTGTAATTACATTTCCTTTGATTCCAACCCAGATTTTGCTTTAATTGGACAAAATAG
Organism: Thalassoma bifasciatum; assembly: GCA_008086565.1. Taxonomy (NCBI): domain Eukaryota; kingdom Metazoa; phylum Chordata; class Actinopteri; order Labriformes; family Labridae; genus Thalassoma; species Thalassoma bifasciatum. The sequence goes on from RPOG01000687.1 coordinate 179,921, forward strand.
ATGAAAAACTGCAGCATGACCTTTAATTATTCCATGAAAACATGAACAGCAGTCATCATCAGTTACTGGTAGTTAAAATTTGATGAATATTTAACATCTGTTGATGCTCTAACCAACAACTGCAGGTCTCTCTTGGAGTCCCAGATTAAATAACAATTCTCTTTCAATCACATTCCGTAAAGAGTTATGTTCGTGTGGTTTGATGGTGAGGAATCAGGGTTATCAAAGAAGAAAATCAGATGCTTTCTACCACAAGACTCCCCCATACTTCTTCATTCCACATTTCATATTTCAACTTAGTGCCTGGGCTGGAACAAACAGCAGACACATTCACTTCTCATTTCTGCAAACATAAACTACTTATTTGCAAAGTTATTCAGAGGTTTTATTTATCACAGAGGAAGCTTTGCCAACTTGGACTCACAACAAACCCAGTTTGTTCTTGATGTTCTCTGAATAAGACTGATGTGGAAACTCCCTGGGGTTAGATTCTTTTGGGAGCAGATCGTGAGCACTTTGTCAGATGTTTCCCTCCTGAATATACTTTTACTTCTTCATAATTACGCTGTTTAAAGATAGCTACTGCTGGAGTTTCTTGTTGCAAGTGCAGGGATGTTGCAAGTGGTTCTGCACTGGGGATATTTGAGGTTTAACTATACATGAGTTTTAACTTCAGAGACTGGTGTCTCTTATTGTTAAGTTGCTCCACAGTAAATCAAACTTTCACTCTCTTGCATTCATAGTTGGTGCAGTTAAAGAAGAAAGATGGTGAATTTGCTGGAGCTGCATTTGCACAACCAACCAGTAAAGTTGGCCAGATGCATGTTGTTCACTTTCATCATTTTGTCACATTTTCTGTAACCAAAAACTTATGATGTCATCCAGTCTCTAAACGATCCCATGCTTACCATTTATTAAAAATCCTCTTAACACGTGAAATTCTCTCACTTTCTCTGAGGCTCAGTGTTTCTGCTGACACACCAGAACTGTTCAGTGACAGCGAGGATCTCAAAAAATAGATGTCACCTTTCCCCATTTACTCAGTGTCAGCCTGTTCTTTTCCCATGATGCTCCATTTTAAGTACTCATCACTTCATGGCGAGCCATAATCAGAGGCTTGAGTGGCAGCGCTTCTTCAGCTTTCAGCTCCTGAAACAGAGAGGAAATGAGATTAAGATGTAGCTTTTTATTCAAACAGACAAACAGTGCTGAGCTTTTGTTCTGACTGACTTCAAGAAATGTGTCGGTAAATAATTAAAGAGCGTCATGGAGCTGATAAAGCAGCTCTGAAACAATACTTCAGCAAATCCTCAGTAATAGCTTCAGGTATGTGATGAAGCAGACTGTCAGTAGGTGTAAACGGGCACTTTGGATGTTATTATTACACTCTGTTCCTCAGTGAAGGGCTCTCAGGACAATAACGTCCAAGTAACAGATAAATGATGAGACATAAAGAATTTGAGTAGTTGTGTCATGTTTTTGGATGGATGTGATGGATTTAAGGGTAAAAAAGAAGCTGGATCTCAGGAGCTCCTTGCCACAGTGCTCTTGGCCGTGTATAATTCTGAAACATTTTTTTTCAATATGACTGAATGAGTAAAAATTAAGTTGGATCCTTAAATGAATGTTTCTTTTCATCTATTAAGTTTCTCTCTTGATATGAACAAAGAGACAAAAGTTTTTCTCTGTTTTTCTGAAATTGCAGTGAGTATAGGTGCAGGATCTCACGAAGGTCACAGAGTTATGACCTTTGTTTCTGGTCCTCTTATGCTGTCTCCTGCCTGCTAGTTGATGCACATCATGTTACTAGGTTCATGCATGTGACACAAAAATAACTTTAGTTTGTAAAGAAAGAATGAGTCCATCACTTCTCAAAGTAGAGTTCATTTTACTGAAGTCATGCTGCAAACCACACAGAAAAACACTACACAATGCCCTTCATACACTCTCCTGGTGAATTCAATTTCACTGCAGTTTGATGATGCTGTGGAGGAAAAACAGGCATGTAATCCAACACACACACACACACGTAGCACACAGAGGTATCGGCTGCTGAACTCTCATGGGGAAGAAGGCTGTTCCACCTCAGGGAGCTGTGAAGGCCAACACTCGATGGAGATAACTGAGGCGGAGCTACAGAGGCGGAGTGCATGCAGATGAATGAGTGCTTGTACAGGTGTGTGTATGGATGTATGTCGGAGTAAAGGGCAGAACATGCTCCAGCACAGAGGATGTTTTCAGCTGGGAGGATAATGAAGTAGGGATGACAAGCTGCACGGGAGGGTGAAGAGTGTGAATAACAGCATGATGCCTATAAATCTTCCATATTTCTGTTTACATTTTGATCCGCTTGCTGATGCTGATCCAGCCTTTACATATTTGATATACCTGATGAAACAATCCCGGAAGCTCATCCTCTCCCCTGTGACGTGTGCTGCACCTTCACCTTTATTCTCCATGATCATCAGACTGTCGCTTAAAACTTGAACTTCAGATAAATCCCATGAAAGGATGGGTGATACAAGCAGGATTTCTCGCCTCTGTAGTGAAATAACTCACAAAGTCCTTCTCTGTGGTTCAAGATTATTTATTGACACTATAATGAGTGCTGTGTTCTGCAGAGTCTAGGTATAACAATAACTCAGTTTTCAGTTTTATGACCTTCTTGACCTCCCTAGCAGCTTCTTCTTTTATGCAGGATTTGTTGGCACAGCTTCTTACTTTTTATGATTTCTACCAAATATCCAGTCACCACATTTCTCCAACTTCCTGACAGATTCTTTTAAGGAAAGAAGGACAGGTTGGAACCTGCACCATACGATACTATAACTTCAAACCCAACCCATCCTACAGTTCTGCAACAGTCATGACTTCTTGGTCATCCATTCTGAACATCCTGCCCTCATGCAAAAGTCTTTTTTTCACTTCAGTTTCTTCATGGGTTATGTTATGGTGCTTATCTTGGCTCCTTCAGATTCTAGAGAGATTTACAATCAAGTTGTGGTCACGCAAAAGTATTTTGTTTATCAAAAATACATACCGCAAAAGCAATCAGACACCAGTCACTTCTTTGCAGTCTATGCCTCCATTAGCAGATTAAGATGCGGCTGACGTCCAACAGTATCACTGTGTTCAATATAATAATATGGATAGGATCATTTTGTTGAAAACACTCCATTATCATCAAAACATAACACAAGTAGACAAATATTTACAAGGAGACTACTTCACAACTTTCATAAGACCTCACAACATCTGTCATATAAACACCCAATCAGGAGACAACGTGGCTCGTATCACTTCCTCTCAGACAGGTCAGTGTCATCAGTTTATTACCCCTGTGTGAAAACAGCCTGATAACTCTCGTACCATCTGCAAACATTCCACAGCTTTGCACTGAAGTCACCTCAGGAAAAAGTTTCTCCCTGAGGCTGAACAATAGGCGAAAAACCATAATTTGTTAATTGCTGTTGAGTTTGAGGGAACTGAATTATCCCCGGGGTTAATTTAATTAGTGCGAGGCCTAAAGAGGAGAGAAGAGGAGGCAGGGATTTCATGGGTTTTGGCAACAGCATTGTCCTCCCTTTACCATATGGTGGAGGTTTTCTCTCGCTTGTCAAGAAAAGATATTTAAAGAAACGCATTAAATCAGAAAATGTTACAAAATGGATTTGACATTTCATATTAAAAGCAGCAATGGATGAAGAAACTCCCACTGCAGTCAGGATTTCTTTCTCTCTGTGATCGACTTGGTTTAATAACTCCTAATACAATGGTTTTCTTTTTTGAGCCTGAAAATGTGAATCTGTCACTGTCAGCTCCTGGTGTTACAGTTTAAGGAGTGACCGTGTAAACTGGAGACCTTCAGCTGAACGTGTCAGCAGATATTCACTTTACAGCAGCTGTTAAAACACAGATGAAGTCCTCGGGAATGCATCCTAGTTTAGCTTTTGATTGCGATTGTGAAAAGTATTGAAAGATGATCTAAAGCAGGGGTGTCCAAACTTTTCTCAAAAAGGGCCGCATTAGATACTATGAAAATGGCCAAGGGCTGATGGCTCTTACTGACATCTATTAACAGCACAAGTAACAAATGAGTACTCTATTTCTTTAAAATGATTTTAGAAAAAAAACAGTCTCTTAGTTTAGTCAAACATTCTTCTGTTATTATTGCAGACTTATGAGATAAAACCAAACCTGGGGAAAATATGTCATAATTTTTCATGGCAGGATCAGGATCTGGACTTTATCACGTTTGTTTACGAGAGAATAATAAATCATTTTTAACCCCAGATATCTTTGATCCTGCATTCTGAACCATTTTATGCATCAACTTTTGTCTTTTCTTCAACATTTCATAACTTTAATTCAGTCTTTTGTCCTCTCATGTATTTATTTATTTATTTATTTGTTTTTGAATTTTCAACAACTCACAATTTTGCATTATACCAAATGCAATTAATCATGTCAGCTGTAGTAGTTGTTGAGTTTTTGCAGATTACATCGAGCTTTAACTTTCTAAAGCAGCCTATGCGCAGTCCAAATCTTTGTGAGATGTTACCAGATACAGGTTTTTTTTTTTTTGTTTTTTTTTTCCCAGGTACCTTAGAGAAACTGTAAATGTATACAATAAGAACATGTTTAATTTGAGTATCAAAATTAATACATTGTAAGATGAAAGCTGGGGGCCACATGAAACTAGATGGCAGGCCACAATTGGCCCTCGGGCCTTAGTTTGGACATCCCTGATCTAAAGACATCTGAGGGGGATGCATCCCACTGAAGGTCTCCACTTAACACAGTCGCTTTTTACACTGGAACATTATCTCTGGCTTTGATTTAAAATCTGTCTTCTTGGTTTTTGTGGACTATTTTTTGATTGTCCTTGTTGTTGTTGTTGGCTCTTATGTATGTATCACTGGGCTCTACTGGTCTGGAGGGGTAAGTGCAGTTACTTTTATTACTTCTGCATACATTGCTGATGATTTGCAGCTTGTGCTCATTGTTCAGAGGCTAGTGTGTGTAGTGTGTGTCTGCTGTGTTAGCTGTTAGCTGTGCGGTGTGTAAGTTAGCAGAGGTTAAGTGTCCAGATGCACACTGCACTCTTCTCTCCATTCACCGCACAGCAGGGCCACTCACTACTCGATGTGTGGACTCGCTGCAGTGAGGACCCCATGCTGAGGGCTGAGTGAGAGTGTGTGTTTCACTATGTGTGTTTATGTTCATGTGTGTGTGTATGAACGCAGGGCTTGTGAATGAACGTTTGGAGGTAAAGTGGGTGACTGAATCTTTCTGCTAACCCTGGATGCATTAGGCATTCTGCTGGGCTCGGCGCTCACTGAACCTGGCTGCTTCTTGCGTTCGCAGAATCGATCTCAGGTTAAGAGGGATTCACACTCTGATTGGTGTCATGGACTGTGTGTGTGTGTGTGTGTGTGTGTGTGTGTGTGTGTGTGTGTGTGAGCTTGATTTGAGATCTGCTGGGTTTGTGTAACCCGAACATGTGGCACCATTTTGACCCTATTTTGGATTCAGCTCAATGAGACGACTCAGACACAAAAATTCATGATACAATTCAATATTTTTCTGATTAGATGACATCAAATAAGACCTGTAATTTACTAATTTTGTTATTTGTTTTTCATAAACATGTCACTTTGGGATACTCCTCTGAACACGTACGGGCAGTGTGGTTTAAAAGATCACTGTTAAAGCTGATGTATGTTGCTGTAAATCATACAGCAGCTGTTATGATGAAGAAAAAAGAAAGAGAGATATCAGAGGAGATTAATTTCAAAGTCAATGTGTTGTGATTCTGGAAAAGCAGTAAATACAGGAGGCACACTCACAGGTTTTGCTGTCAGCATTGTTTCCAACGAGTAGTTTTGGAGAAGCATTAAGAAAATGTTCTTAGGTTTATGTATCAGAGAAGGGCTGTGCAGCTATCAATGCAGAAGTATAAACCAGGATTTAGAGTCATGGGTTTCCCAATACACTACAGGAATTTTCCAGATTATGTATAGATTAAATCAATTTGGATCTCAAGTTTTATTTTCCAGAAACCTGTGGGCCCTCTCAGAGGGTGCTACCATGAGTGTATTCTATCTATGTTTTCACTCCAGGTTATTTAGAGAGTTTAAGATAATTTACAAAAGAAACCCTGAGTCAATATCCTGTTTCTGCTCCCTAGAGATACTAAGAGTCCTGTAAGAGCTGATAAACGATTTAGAGAGTCGAGCTTACAGGAAAGGCCAATATGTGAGCGTATATGATGTATAGTAACTCCTGTTTTGTTGACATACCAACACATGTGACCCGGAGTAACCTCCTAACAGCTTGTGGCAATTGAGTTATGCTCTTTAATCCCAGATTAGACCTTGAGTGTCGAGAGATTCAGAGCAGGTAATCTGCTTGCACCTTTTAATCAGACTAAATGTGGGGTATTAGGGCAGGTGGGCCAGCTTTACCGCTTAACCACGCAGCTCTCTGTGTCACCTTGTGCTTGAACCTGAAAGCGAAAGTTCGTCCTCACACCACTGGGTGCACAGGTGAGGAGAATTATAGATTACAGATGTTATCTTCAAATCATGACGCTGGTGTCTCTTTACCTTGCACTTTTCTCTGATAGCAGCAGTGTGCACAGAAATAAACCTGTGAATGATCATTTCAAGCTACAGAATGTGTTGTACAATCACCAAATGGTGTGTGGGCGGCGTTTACAGAAACACAGAAACCCACCTCCCCTGCAGAGCTGCCCTCAAGGAAAACTTATTTCTGGAACACACACTTTCTCCTCGCCTGCTCCGCACTATATGAAGCTCTGAGGCAGCAAGGTGCTTATCCAATTCTCTCCTCTGGCAAAGTTATTGCCACAATAGCAGCAGCTCTGACAGCAGGTGGAAATCCAAAGAAATCTCAGACAACATTTCTGCAGGATCTAAGTTTACTCCCATCTGGAACAACCCGGATTTTCTCAGGAACAACTTCATTTCCACACTTGGATTGGAAGAGTTTCATTTCAGCACAAAATCCCAGACAGAAGAAAAGTAACAGGAACTTAGATTCACCTCCTTTCTCCTCCTAGAACTTAAATTATAACAGCTTTCCCTGGGGGGGGACCTCACTTTTCAGTTTTGTAGAATTATATCACTGTCTGTGGGACTTTATCAAATGTGAAATGATGTTAGATTGTTTTATCTGTGCACTCTTTGTCCAATTTGCAATTAATCACTTCTTAGCCTTTAAAAAGCATCATCAAACTTCTAAATTTGAGCCTCATTGTGCTCTAAAAGCACTTTTGGTGTTCTGGTTATGAGATAAAAGCTGATCTTTCACTTCACTGAATTAATCTCACTCATAAATATGAACTTCAAACTAACACTGGCTGGGTCCCACACCACTCTCACTGGCACAGACTTTCCGAAACAATTCAGCCTTATTAATGATTCAGAACTTAAGCAGACTAAAGACATGCAGTCCAGGACACAGGGGGAATATGCTAATGAAGTTTTTTTCAGTAGCCAAAGTCAAACAGTTTAATGAAGATGTTTTTGTATGCTTCATATTCATATTTTTCGGTGCTGTATATATTTCACACACTTCATGCTTTCTGGCTCTGCTCCTCCTGGAACACAATCATCATTCTCCTCTTGTGAAAAGCCACCGTGTACTCTCTCTCTCTCCTTCATTATGAATGTGTCAGCATGCTACAGAGGAGCGTGCACTGCTTCTAATGCCAATGAGAGGAGCTGATTGTCTATGAGCGCTGCCAGCTCTTCATGCTGCCTTTTTCTCTCAATCCAGCTCATATGCATAGAGAAGGGACCGACTCTGTGCTGCCCAGTGTCAGCGTGTGGAAATGATGACTTCCCGAAAAAGTTCTAAATAGGTTAAAGATAAAGTGAAGAGTGAGATCAACAAAACATGAAACTTTCTTATAAGCATGGAGGAACAGAGCTGCAAGATCAAGCTGTAGAGATGGAGTAGCATTGATTTCAGTTGTGTGCAGACATTTGGTTGTATATAAAGAGGGGTGTCATGTCTCCAGCTTCTCCTGTTGCACAAAAGTGAAGCCAAAGTAGCCCCATAAGGAACCTATCTTACACCTTTGGAGTGTAAAACTGCTTTTTGAGCCAGAGTTTAGGCAGAAGTGTGTGCTGGTTTGGAGCAGATGTTCATAGTTCTAGTTAAAATTGTTTTGCACATCCAAACATCTTGCAAACTCAGATGTTTTCAAACCCAGATGTGTGCAAGACAACAAGCGAAAATGGCACTAAAAGCCAATGCTTTGCCCTGGCTCTTTAGTCTCATTCAGATGCACATTGTTGTCTTGTTCTTTCTTTCTGTTTATTCTCAGTACAATCACTTTTGACATATAAGATACAGAAAAGAAAGCCCTCAATCCCTTCAGAAGTTTACTCTTCACATCCTCACATTCTCGCCCATTCTCAGCCCTGAGCTGTGTTGGCTTATTTTCAATGGCCATGCGAAAGGTGCAAAGTCTCTTGAGGGATTGGGGAAAGGGACTTAAACATAAACAACATACATATAGTACATGCGTTGCGTGCAGCACAGAACATGAGCACTTAGCTGGCAGCCAGGTCAAAGCTTGTTTAAACACCATGGAGGTCAAAAGTACAATCTGTTCTCCAAAGGTGGCACACAGAGCTTGTTCTTTGGTCTCCAAGCTGAAGGTCTTTTGCAGTTTTGCCCACGAATGCCTTCCACTTCAGCCGTAAGCTGACTTTTTTATTTTTCCTGATTGCCTTGTAATGGTCCCTGAGCACCAAATATTGAAGAAAGATATATTTTACAGTGCATGCAAAGAAAAGTATCAAAATGGAAAAAAAAAATTGGGCATAAACATCTGTTTTGTATGTTTGCATAATATTGTAATCCCTACAACAAATCCAAATTCTCTTTTCCCTTTTGCCTGTGTGATCTAAAGTAAGGTTGAATACATCAGGACTGTGCTCTGTTAAGTTTGAGTTATTGCACAACTCAGGAACATGTGAGACCAAATAATAAGCCTAAAATGTTCTTCATGCTACACTTGTTTTCCATCTTCTACCGCCCCTGCCTTAGTAAGCTTAAGCACCTTCCTGTAGCATAAAGTGTTCCTGTTGAGTTGGGTTAGTGCAGGAGAGAAAGTCTTTTTGGGCTTGGACTTTAATTTATCTGGAGCAATTAGCCATGAGCAGCACAGCCTCTTTAACCTGCCGCTCTCACTGAATATTAACACGGGCTGTGGGTGGAAGAGGCTTTGGGAGCAACTCTAAAGGCTCAGCCTGAGTGTATTAACTAACTACTTAAGGATGAGGAGGGATGAGCTGGAGTGTGCCCACAGTCTTTTGGCCCTGCGTCCTGTCCTCAGCACCAGGATTCAGCCGAGTTTGTCCGACGAGGACTGAACCATCAAGGCCTCTGAGTTCTTTTAGCTCCATCACTTATTTTATCTGAGCTCAAACAGCCTACGTCAAAAGACTCCCTCTCCCTAGAGACTAATAAACCAAATGTTTATGGTGCTGCGTCATGTCTTGGCCTCTCAGCTCATGGAAAACATTGTAAGAGAGGAGGAATAATCCCGTGAGTGGTAATCAGGGGGGTCAGGGCTGAATCCTGTGGGTTGACTCAGGTGGGCTCTAAGCTAATAAAAGTGAGTGCTCTCTGTCTCCTTGTACAAACACACACACACACAAACACAGGCAGTCCATTAACATCCAAACAGAGTCTGCAGCCGAGGAGGAGCTGAGTACCCGCTCTCTGAGTGGTGTAGTCTTACCTTGATCTAAAACCCAGACAGCACGGTCAGACCATGTCTTGTAGAAATTGCTTTTATAGAAGACTAATACAATTTACCGGATACATTCTGAAGGAAAATGTTTCATAAAGCAGAGGATGTTAAAAGTGTTTGTTTTCATCTGAAACACAAAGCACAGCTGAGACCAGGGCCCCTTCTTAAAGTCCCTCTGTGGTCGCTTTGAGGGTACAAAAGTGACCAGATCTCACCTGCTCCATTTAAACACTTTCCAGTCTGCCAAAATGACTCTGCAGGGCACGAGTTTGACTTCACACCAGCTTGGCTTCAGCCTGCTTAACACAAGAAAACTACATTTTTGCAACAGCTTTTTGAAACAACCAAAGAGCTAAATTTCATTGGGGCTATCTCATTTTTGAGTCCTTCCTGGTTGGGGCGTCTTTGCTGCAAAATGGCTTTTGCCCTGATTGCCAAACCAGTCCACCACCAGGCAGATTGGACAGCCTTGGACTAGGCCACTAGACGGCAAGCACTACTCCCCTCCTTTTCAAAGGTTGAAAAGCACAGACAGAGTGTAGCATGAAACATCTAAAAATGAACAATAAATGGGACAGGACTTGAACCCGGTGCTGGTTGGACACATTTAACTAAACATTCAGGACATTTCAGGAACTCAGACTCAGACTGGAATCACCGTTTATGCTTGCAAGGGAAGAGCAGCCAGGGAGACTTTTCAAAAGCTTTTCACTCAAACTCCGCTCAGCTGGTCCAATCCTTGCATAGCTTTTTTATTCAATACAAAAGGGTGGATACATGAGAATACAAAAACATTCACATAGTAGGGGTGAGCCTATTGCTATGAGATAGGAATGAGAGTGTAAGCAGGTGTGTGTGTGAGCGTGTGTGTCAGTGTGTGTGTGTTTGTCAGTGTAAGAAACCAGCTGTGTGCAGGTGTGTGGGAAAGTGCAAGCAAAGAAGATGTTGTGAAGAAGAGGTTATACAGTCAACAACATGGTTATATGAGCAAATGATAACTATGTCCATGATTTCCCCAACTAATGGATTCATACAATATGTATTAACCATGCTCCTTACTGTGTAGAAAGTGAGTTTGGGTGAGATGTTTGGTCTGTTGGGACTGTGTAAGTTGTCGCCCCCTGCTGTCACAGCACCTCCACACAGGTGTGTGTTGTCATGCCATGTGGCACTAAGGCGTAATACTAACACACTTTCTCTGGTGGGGCAACAACGATTACAACAGATTGTGCTGATTTGTTACTCTCCTTTTTAGTGTTGTATTGAATGCTACTGCCTGTTAACATGTGCATGCATAGATTCAGGGTCCTTCACTCTACAACGGAGCATATCAGTCGATTTAGTCACACTCATTTTTAAATGGTAAATCAGTTTTTTTTCCAACCCACCATTCATCCAAGCCCCCGTATTATCACTGATTTATTATATTGATTTGAAATGGAAGAAGTGCCAGCCAAATATGGGGACAAAGTTTATCACAGCCCATTTAAAAGTCAGTCTGAGAGGAACAAACACAAAAACTGTGGATTGAAGTGGATGTTAAAGAATAAAAGCCTGAGACAAGGTGAAGAGGGCAGTGTTTATTGATCTCCAGCTCCCTCTGAATGCTTCTAGAAGGACTTTGGAGCATTGTGAAGCATGATAATTCATCTGGAGCTCTGACTATGCAATCTAAAAGTTGTAACATCTCCATTTATTGGTGCTTTTAATTTGAAATCCAGCAGTAAAAGCAGACACGTCCCATTAAACACAGATAAGAAATGACAATTAAAAAGCACATCACTTTAATTACTGACAAGTGATAAAATATTCACATCAAATGACAGAGGTGTTCGCGTGCAGAGGAGACAATTCCCATCAGCAGCACTCAGCTGATGAGTGATGCTGGCGAGGTGGATATTTTTAAACTGCACCGTCATTTGCTGATGGATAGATGGATGGATGGATTGAGGTGGTTTTATGGCTATCAGGTAATCTCTTTAGAAGAGACATTCTGTTCTGCATGACAGAAATGAGACAAGAGGACTGTTTGAAAGAGTTAATATCCAGCTGTCATCCTCGGAGGTCGACTATCGCTGACAGTTTGACGCTGTAACCTTTAAACTGATGCTCAGATGGAGGATGTGACCTGTTGAGAGTTATTAAGTTCTTTATCACCCTCTCCAAAGTCATCCTCTCCATTTATAAACAAATATATCTTTTCATAATACTCCTAAATCCAGTGAGTCATCACTTCTTTTTAAATATAATGACAAAAGTGGAGAACTGAGCAGTAAGTCAGAGAAATAAGCTGTTATATGACTAACACTTGTCATTCACCAAGCTGCAGGAGAGTGTGTGTGAAAAGCTTTTATTCAAGCAGCTGATGACTGCGGTTACAGACCATCTCCTCAGAAAAGAAGCATCTGTTTTAATTTGACTAGTTTTTGATTAAATGGAGATCAGACTAACTTCTTTGTGTAATGCAGATTCATGCCGACAGAACACAGAGACGGTAATCGCCCCGGCACTTAAGAAAGACAAGCCATACTTTTTCTATTCAATGTGAGCAAAGCATGAATGAAATGAAGTTTCATTTTAAGTCTGATCACATTAGAAGTTTATCTGTCCAGAGAAAATATAAAAACATAAAAACACATCATTCATTTGAATACACTTCATTATTACATGTGTGCATTTCCCGTAAAACATCCCAGCACTTACATTATGTTGTTTTATGTCAGGAAGATGACTCAAATATATTAACCAAATTAATAAGGGTTGAGCAGGTTTAGCCCTTCACTTTCTCCCACACACACACACACAGAAAGAGCTGTTTTTGACAGACATATTGAGTCCTCTCTGGGCCGGTGAGAAGCTGTCTGTTTACAGCTGCAGCATGACTGTCGCTACGACAAACTGCACCCCGGCTGAATATTAATGAGACCTGGCCGTCTTTGAACAGATACATTCTGAATTAATCATAATTAGCCCAAATGAAATCTTTCAACATGTTGCATTTTCTCTCTCTATCTCTCCTCTGTGCAGCTTCTCTCTCTCTTTCCCTCTCTCTCTCTCTTCCTCTCTGCTTTCCATTCTCCATCTGTTCCTGAGCAGGCGAAGTCATTGAAGAAAAATAAAATCATTTGGCTGTCCTTAATGTGTTTTGATTTTCCCATTAGCAACCCAGTCATTCTTCCTCACACGGGCAGGAGCATAATTAGTGTCTTTCATCTGCATAAATTTGGCCCTGTGAACCTCGAGCATATCGATCAGGCTTGAAAGCACAGCCTTACCTGCACATTACGGAGCCCTCAGCAGCAGCCGTTCGCTGTGGAAGCAGTCTCTTTATTTCCTGCTGTTGTTCTTCAGAAACACTTCACTTTTCAAACCCTGGCTGGAGATCTGACAGGCACATTTTGGCGTCCTGCCATGTCTAATACTCAATTTGATCCTGCGTCTTCTCCGAGTGATATCTCCCAAGCTAAGATGTCATTTAGCAGCAGCACCACAATTAGCATTAAATATTCACTTTTCATCATCCTCTCAGTATTCAGGCCCAAACATTAGTCAGCAGGGGGATAATTGGTGTCACCTAAAAACCCTCTGCTGTCTCCTCAGACTGACTCTAAGGATGCAGGGCAGAAGAGTTCATAGTAATCCAACATAATTTCAGGGTTTATAGATGTTTCTAAAAGAAGACCTTAAGCTCGCTGTAAATACACTAACTCACAGTATGATCATGTTGAAGCTGTTTTTAAACTCCATGAGCTGAAATCTAAAGATCCACGCTCTCGTATTACGAAAATACGTAAGAAAGATTTTCCTTCAAGATAGTTTTCTGGCTCCACTTTGCCAAAATTTGCCTCAAACTGTAAATAATGAAGGCAATTTCTGAATTCAAAATTTCTCCAAGGCCTGCACTGCAATTCACAAATTTTGCCTGCTGCAATTTCCTCCCTGAATCATTATGGCAAAACCACTTTTGTGCAGTTTCTCCTTTCATGGATATTTCATGCTCTGTTTGTGTCCAACTTTTAAGTAATTGTTAATATTTTAAACTCAATAAGACTCCTCCAGAAACTGCACAATTTCCAACTCTGATGAACAGCCTGATGTACTCCCCTATATAATTATGTTTTTATCCATTGGAAAAATGTCATAAATATAGATATAAGAAAAATTCAACCACATTCATTGGATTTTCTGTAAAAACACGATACATAGAGAACAAGCTTGTCCTTTTGGTGAAGTTACATGTCAATTTGGCAAGTGACTCCGTTAACTTAAAACCTGTCACCACCTTCCACTGTGTTCACTTTCGAGTGAGCGCTCAACATGCATGAAAAACTCCTGTTATTGTTATTGTTATTCCTCAGTTGTTTCGATGACTCATCATTTACCCAAATACTAATAAGAGAGAGAGAGAGAGAGAGAGAGAGAGAGAGAACAAATCATTTGGGGTCTTGCTCTGTTTTCTCTATTCTGCCTGACAACTCAGGGAATTAGAAATAATTCATCAATGACAGTTGCATTAGTTTGTTGTTTGCATTTTCTTACCTGGGGGCTTCTTTTTGCCTCTGTGAACATTATTTGTGTGTGCAGAGATTTTTTTTCTTTCTTCCCCGTCAATAATCAAAATATATGAAATCTCCTGAGTGATTCATATTTTGTCATGTTTTCACACGTCAACGGTTTAATGTCTTCTGACTAGAGAAAATTGTAGTATTATTACTTACCATAAAACCTGGAATATAAGCAGCATTCATTCATTAGACATAGTTAGTTTTAGGGGGGCTTCTGGGAGGACAAAAGGTTGAAACTGGGCTTTAGTTGCATCCTCAATAAAAAGAAAGAAATTTCTGTTTATATTTCTATCTATAATTCTTATTTCTTGTCACTGCTGTAATAGGGTAGACACTGGACCAGATGACCGCATTTTAGAAAAGCTACTATTTTTTAAAGCTACTGATATTTACAGTAATGAAAGCATTTCTGTGTAAAAAGACAAAGCTGCATTTGCATGCACAAGGAAAGATCAGCAAAAAAAATCAAGGGTATCAGTTTGTCCACAGGGGGTGCCAAAGATTGAATGCCCCTCACAGGTAGACAGAAATATAATAATAATAATAATAATAATAATAATAATAATAATAATAATACATTTTATTTTAAAGGGCCTTTCAAGACACCCACTTTTAAAAATACTCAAAAAGTAAAATTATTAATCATAACTCTTTTTTTTCATTTAAAGAAGTAAAAAGCTTTGTGAAATACAAAGCATCAGAAGAGTGAGAGCTCATGTGTTCACGTTTTTATTTCATATTTGGGAATGAGTTATTTGCTAAGTCTGCATACTGACGCTCCACTCTTGATGTAGATCCAGTTTGCATCACTATGAACACTTTCCATGACCAACGTGATAAGTGAGTACAGTGTGTTAACCCCTCACTCAGACTTGGTCTCCAGCCTACTAACTCCTCTCTGTCTCTGCAGTCACGATCTTTGAGCTGCCTGTGAGGCACGACTGCATGTTTCCAAGAGTTGATATTAATCACTTTGTTTCCAGAGGAGTCTCTTCTGATCATGTTGGAATGGATCCTAACATCTGTCTGCCCTCTGGGATCTGGAACCAAGTCCACAGAAAGAATTAGGGAACTTCTCAAACTTTAAATAAGAGAAGGAAAGAAGAGTTTGTGGCTCCAAAACATCTTAGGTACAACACTTTGGTGTAGTTTATACATGTTTCTCTTGACCAAGGTAATAATCCATTAACACACAGAACCATGAATTTATTCCTGGGTCATGATTTGATGATATCTGTCATATAAGGATCAAAACACCGGCACAAAAGAAACCATCAGGAAGTGAGCTGGTAGAGGAGGCATGTTTAAAAAGTGAACCAAATCCCAAGTAGCAATTTCCTTCCCCTCACCAGCCGCACCGGGGCCATTGTTGGCTGAATAACAATGGTATCTGCAGTTGAAACAGAATGCTCTATTGTGTGTTTCCAGCAGAAAGTTACCTTTGAAAGGCCCGTCTTGAAAGAAGCAGCTTTACACCGAGCTGGCCCACATGCAGGGAAAGAGACACCGGATGAGACTTGATGGGTAAAAGCATCTGGGTCACAGGGGACAGGGGAATCTGCGGGGATGTTCTTCTCTGATGTGGGAAAGTGGCACTTGAAAAATCAGCCTGTGTACGGTATTGATTGCCCGTCATTCTTTACCTCCTGCCCAGCCTTTGTTACTCAGAACATCACAAGCGGGAAGAGATAAATGGAGGGAAATCATAGCATTAAGTCCTTATACCTTCAAACGCCTCAACACCTTCAGACAAAATTCAGGGTTTTCAGAAGCTCACGCCAGAGAAAATAGCAGGTGGAGAGGAGGATGGAGTTTCTGAAGCAGATTGTGACTGTGCATGACATGCTGCACAAGAAAACCTTTTAAATGTGAAGAATGAGTCTACTGTCAGCTCCTATATTGATTATGATGGATCAATACTGAGCTGTATATGCATGTCAAAGTGCAACACTACATTTAACTAACCTCACCCCATATCTACTGGGTAACATCACAGCTAACACTGAATGGATCCTTTTTTACATGAAAAAACAAACTCTCTTAATGTCCACTTGGTTCTTTTAAGCTCTTTTATTCCACCCAAGAACCCAGTTTTTCATTGTCTGTCAAGAGGACCCCCTTTGTGCTGGAGTTCAAGGAAAAGCTGACAAGTTTCCAAGGTTTCATTAAAAAGTCAGGACTTCATATTAACACTGACAAGAATAATACCTGCATTCATTATTCATGCTGCTCGTCCTTAAAGCTAAATAGATGTTTCCAGAAAAGGTTAGTTGAGGCGTGACAGGGAGCAAAATCCACATCAGTCAGGGAACACTAAAGTTTATATATCATTGGTCAACACAGCTGTCAATTAATCCTCTGAATGATTAAAACCAAACCTCTCAGAAGAATGAAAACAAAAGAAAAAACTTTTCAGGATAGAGGATACCAATAATTGAGGAGCTTTTTTGTGACTGTATTTTGATTGGAGGGGTGTTACAAGGCTGTGTGGGTCCAAAACAACTTATCATGAGCCTAAAAGTGAGTAAAGTTGTGACAGTGCTCTCCATGTTCTCTAATCTGCTAACTCTAGTGAGACCGCATCTTGTAAACAGACGCTTCAAAGTGACGTTGGCGACCGTGTGTGTACCTTCAACCGTGCTGGAGCCTGGTTCCTGTTGTAGTAGTGGGACAGTGGGCTGTACTGTCCTGTGGGAAGACTGTGCTTGAGTACAGGTGGATGGCCAGTGTGACCGCGCCTTAAGTCTTTTCACTTCACGGTGCAGTATCCGTTTCTTTGTAGTCATCAGTTACAACAAGCTGCTTGTAATAGTCATTGAGTTAGAATAAGTTATTACATCTAGTTTGAGAAACAGCAGCTCAAACGAGAAATCACTTCATCAAATGTGAGTGGCCAACCACTCTCCTGCACACTTCTTAACTCACAATGAAAATGAGATTCAACAGCTGGACTGTGTGCTGGACAAGGGACATCAGACAAACACCTTATTTGGACACCTTGAAGCCAACCTTTTCAAACTCAGGGCCCACTTTTAAGCCTAAAATAAAATGTCTGTGGTGTGGCCCATCTGCAGCCCCATAAATACGGAGGCTATATAATGCATTCTCAGAGCACTTCTTTTATTGAAGATTGAACATGAAAGGCTGAACTTCATAGAGGAAAAAAAAATCTGTTTTTTACTTTGATATGCCCTGAGGTTGTACCCAAAAAGCCCAATGTTTTGGTCACATACTGTTCATGTTTTGTCTCAAGGTGATGTCGCAGTTAACACAGCCATGCGGCTTTATTGGCCAAGTCCTAGAGCACATGATGCAAGGCCACAGTGATTCAGCTTCTGTGCCTGTCAAGAAAAACCCCAGCGTTAAGTCTCAGCACTGTACTTTTTTCAACCTCTTTTTTTTGTGTGTGACGGTTGAGAGATCACCTGTCAATTCACAATCAGTCTTTTGTCTATGCTTGCCAGCTATCCACCTTTATACTCCACACTCAGCCATCACCATCATATGTGAACAGGTCAAGTGCAAGGCAGTGCTTCTGCAAAAGTTCTTATCTCTCATTTGCTTGTCTTATTACAGAATAAAAAGGGAAAAAAATGAAATAAACATTCAAACTTTTTTAAATAACCTTTTAAAGAAATATATACTTTTTTGGAAGTTGTTGCCCACTCACAATGCCTTCACACCCCTCAGTTTGGGAATCACCCCCTCAAGGAATGAATTTCAAATATCATAACTGGATTGTAACATCTTTGACTTACTTTGTGCTACATCCCTGCACAAGTCATTGCTTTTGATTTTCAAATCCAGCCAAAAAAGGTCCAGGGGGAAACTACGGGCATAAAAGTCATACTAATTTACAATTGCAGCTTTCCATGGTGTGCTTCCCTGTGAGGCGGCAAAGTGTGAGTGTTTGTGAGTTCATTGTTTTACAAGAACATGTCAGTCGGTGTAACAATGTGGAAACGGTCAATACCAGGATAGTGAAGAAAGCTGGAGCAGCTGATTAAATCTCATGTGTTAGGATAATGTGATGCTTGGGGGCTCTTGTGTGTTTTTTTAAATATAATTATTATTATCTTTTATCACAAAAACATCCTGGAATTTGTAGATCTGTTTTTCTGCTTTGAAAGGAACACAGAAAGCATCTTAGAGAATGAACAGATTGGAGGAGTGGCTGCTTGTCTTTACGTTGATCATCTTTGTTTTGTTAAACCTTCTCTCTATCTCTCTGCCTTCTTGTGTGTGTTTTGGCACATCCTTTTCCTACAGTGGATTTTCAGCTCCTTCCTTTCCCTCCACAGCCTCTCAGTGAATCTGTCTTCTGCCTGTTTACCAGAAAATCCTTCTGCGCCTGAGTCTGAAGCACGCGCCCTGACTCTCACACCAGTGACGTGTTCCGTTTATCACAAACATTACTATAACCCATCAACACCACACCAGACGTTTTCTGCAGTGCGCGGTGTTCATCTACCTGTGCCCCCGCCCACCTGCCCGCTCGCGCTTCCAAGGCGTGCGCCCATGGCCGCGCGCGTGGCTCCTGAATCGTAATAGACTGAAGCGTGTCCATCTGCAGCGCGTGGAGCATCAGATAGACGTTGTTGTTTTTAATCCCTGAGATGTGTTTGAGCCCCATCCTGTCTCCATTTTATCTAATCCTATCGATATGTCCAGCTTTCGTCTTCTTCTCCACTTTCAGGTCTCAGAGTCTCGCTGTGGGACACACACATCCTTTGTGCGTCAGAGCTCCAGACTTTCTTTCCTTTTGCAGGGAATCTGTCTACACTCGCTGATGTAGTGTTTCATCCTCCTCCCATGAACACACTTCCCACATCTAGTTTCCTATTTACATGGACCGCCTCTGATTCTGAAGACTCCGTGTTTTAGTTTTGCCCGGAGTGTGTGGGATGGTGAGCTAAGAGACGCTGCGTAAAGTTGGGCAAAGTCAGCCGGATACATGACCGGATATGTGCAGTTATCATTACAAATTAAAAGCACAGTTGACGAGGTCATCTGTCAACACCTGGATATTAAAACTTGTTGATAATGTAACATATAATTATTCTGTAAGTCGACTGATTTGACACACTTTTGTGTTGAAATTGTGAAAATGATCTGTAACAAACGAGCTTTTTCTCGATTTACGTGGATGGATGCAGATTTAGAGCTAATGGAGATTATGACTCCTTACCATCTTTAATCTCTTCAATATAGGTTTAATGAAAGTTATGAGGAAAACTCACGTAGTCAGTTTAGCTGTCTAAAACTTCACAGAAATGCATCCAATCCCAGTAAGAATTGTTTTGCGTCTCAAGGCAGAGGACCTACACACTGGTTACGTACATGGAGCTTTTATTTTGTCGTCGACGACAGGAAGTTTTGGTTTCCCGTCATTAAACTTGACCCTGGTCCCTCGTAGTGATAGGCAGATCGGAGGCTCGCCACCTGGCGATGTGAGTTTCGGAGTTGCGAGGCATCTCCAGGTGTTAGTCCGATCCCACAGCTGTTCATTAATCTTAGCTTTTCTTCTCTCTCTTCACGTAGAGACTTTAGTGAGACCATCATGCGTGACTCTCTGCGGTGAGAAACGGGACGCCCGCTCTGAGAGACGGCAGCGGATGGATGGATGTGTCCGTTCTAGGGCGCACTGGAATAATACAGTGAACTGAAGGAGGATCAGTGTTCCGCTCGGCTGTTTTTTTCTGGAGTTCGTCCTTTTTTTCGCCAGCTCTGGATTGTTACATTTAGTGGTGGGAACGTGCAAGATTTTTCCCCTGGTTTTGTTCACCTGCTATGTGTGTGGAGTGGAAAATACCTGGTGGAAGGTGTACAGCGGGATCCAGCCTGGGAGGACAGGACATCTGCAACTGATAAAGCTCCGTTTCTCGCTTGTTTTTCGTTTTTAATCTGTGCGTAATGTGCGTGGAATGAAGACAGAGGATGGATATAATTTGGGAAATATTGATCATTCTTCAGGCCAATCTTATTGTCTGCATATCAGGTGAGTTATGGGCGTCACTGGGTTCTTTTTTGCAGAAACAAAAGAGAAAACAACACATTGATCATTATGAGTTCTTTTTTTCTGCTCATTCTCATAGATTTGACTCAGGCTGTGGGTGAGAGATTTGGTTTGTAAAGGAAAAAACAGAATTCACAGTGAATATCTGAATTCCTCTGGACGCGCAGGCGGAGAGATAATTGCGCTCCAGTTTGTGCGCCCGGCTTTGAATCATCCTGTTGTTTTAGTTTTGGTTTCTGGATCTTTCAGTGTGTGTGTGTGTGTGTGTGTGTGTGTGTGTGTGTGTGTGTGTGTGATTGGGACGGGCTCCGTGAAGCCTCCAGGAGTGGATGCGCAGGTTTCTGACGCACGCATGACATGGGTGGGCTTTTAAATGCAAGCCGCAGCGACTGTGATGGATTTTTTGTGTGTTTTATGGCACCAGGGACACTTCGAGCCGTATCTTCTCTGTCATCGTGAAGTCTCTCTGAGCTCCCTCCACAATTCACTCGGTTATTATCAAATAAGGCATCTGTGCGCACCGGTGAGCGCGCGGCACTGCACTGGGATGAGCGGATGCGGCGCAGTAGGAGGCTCGGCTCTGTGTGCGCTGTACGGGCAGATGCCTCTGAGCCACCTGCGCCTGTCAGAGGAGAGATACATCCACTGACTTCACAGTGCATCAAGACAAAACAGGCCGACTTAACACCCTGCTCCCCATGTTGTGTTTTAAAAGCATTTGATAAATCTGAAACCAGACGTTTCTCAAAAGGAAACGCGGGGGAAAAAAAATCATTTTCTTTCTTTTCCGCATTTTGTCAGAGTGAGTTTGCATTCCAGGTAGATAACAGCAGATTGATCGCAAGTCGCTCAGTTTGGAATCGCAGACATATCTGATAGTCAGAAACTAATGCTAAACAGTTAGATCCTGACTGGGAGATTATTTTGCATGACACGTAAATCAGGGGATTCACTACATTCACATTAGGCATGCGTCACCCTCTGGATTTACGCACCGCACTCTATACTATTGTGCCAACATTACGCACAGGCTCTCCTCGTCCCCCTGCACTTCAGCCCTCAGAGTGACAGTGAGGAGTGTGTGACAGCTCCTCTACGTCAGAGGCCGAATCGTACTCTCCGGTTCTGATTGGCGCATGCTGTAGCAAATGTTTTAATTAAGCTGAGCGAACCAGGAAGTAGATAGTGGCGTCTTTTGAGAGATTCACACAGTAAGGATTACGCAAACGTTTTGGGAAAGGGGTATATACTGTTCTTTCTACCTGTGACTTCACCTTTGGGTAGTTCTAACCTGTGAGAGTTTTGGTGTTAGTGGACAACACCTCTGAAGACCCCTGCAGGTGTTGGCTCATTGTGAGGGTTGTCCTGATGTTGCTACAGCACCCCATTCACACGTGAAGGTCAGCAGATGTGAGGGAAAAAATTAAGGGGGAAATCTACATTCACAAACCATTCCCAAGTCATGTTATTGGTTACAGATTGCTAATCTGAGGCTGTACCTGACTGCATTTTTTTGTCACAGCACATTTGTAGTCTTGTGTAGTTTTCTCTGCTTTTTAATTCAGTGCTACACCACACTCTTATATAAGCTTCACAACCATTGTGCGAAGGCTGTTGCCCAAACATTTACTCATTTTCCAGCTGACTGCTCACTTATTATTTCCAGTCATTTCTCTGTTTTTATCTTTTCTGACCCAGTAAGGCAATATATTTGCAAAACAAAACAAAGCAGCTTGGGTTGCAGAGAGGTATTCTTAAGAAATTGAGATGATCAGATCCTCTTGAATGGAGAATAATTGTATCAGTTAAACTTCTGTGAGAGAATCCAAGCCTTTAGAGAGGACTTGTCAAGCATCTTTGGGAAACAGCTCAGCTTGTAACCCCCCCCCCCCCCCCCCCCCCCCTTTTTTTTTTTTTTGGAATTGCTCCACTTAGAGGGAAGCATCTGAGAAACAGTGATTTTGAATTATTGAGTATGTTTTTTTGTTTGTTTGTTTGCATTTTTAATTGTAATCACCAGGTCCACTTTACATTACTTTGGACAAACTTTGTAATATTTGCCTTCTGATCGGACTTTTTGCCTTTGCATTTTTAAAATAAATCAAATCCAGAGACCACCAATATGCAAACAAGCTTTCTGCTCCCCTCCTAACACCCGTGCCCTCAGTAGATCCCCATTTTAACCTGAATCTGCTTTGTCTCTTGGGTTTGTTCTTTTGAAGGAAGAGGAGACTTCTGCAGATGTTAAGGCTGTCAGTTGAAGGTCCAGAGGGTGATTTCAGCTCCAGGTTTAAGAAGTAAAGAGCCTTTCAAGCTGCTGTAGTCCATGCTGAAACAGAAATTCCTTCCCTTTCTCACAAAAGTCCAGTTTTTCCATTTTTTTTACAAGTATTGTTGATGTAATTAAACATATTTGTTGGTTGTCAGATTTTGGCCGACATGCTTTATTTTGTGACCCTGACTTGATGAGTCTCAGGCCTGTGTGGCATCCAAAGATCTTGTTTGTGTCATATTTTTAGGGGTGAGTAAAAATATTGATAAATCAATGCATCGCCATATTACCCCGCCCACTTCAATATAGATTCAGCAAATCCTCTGATTGGCTTCACCTCCTAGCCAGTGGGGGGCACTGTGTTATTTGAGTTGTATGGACGGAGGCCACGATAGACTAAACAACAACAAAATGGCAACCAAAGCAAGCAGCATCAGCAGAGTAAAGCCAGCTCCACCAACTTTATGGCCATGAAAAAGAATACTTAAAAGTTTTCAAGAGGAACTCCATTTGTGTATTTCTCTTCTTACTGAATTGACATCAAAGCAACTAAATCAATATAAAATTGAATACATTGCGAATCGCAACCTAATGACTCAAAACAAATCAAACCGAGAAGTTCCTACTTATTTTACAGTAACAGTTTTATTTAGATGACTGTTTGTGGTTAACATTTCATATTAACCACCATCATTTGAGCTGAATATTTTTAACCATGAAACTATTATAATTCATCTTGATCACAGGCTTATTCAATCATTTTCTACCACTTACCCTGATCTGAGACATGGGTGGCTGAATCCCGTTCCAGCTGTCTTCGAGCGAGAGGCAGGGTACAACCTGGACTGGTCCCCAGCCAATTACAATCACCAATTATCTTTGTGAACAGGTTTTTTTGAATATGGGATGAAGCCGGAGTACATGGAGAAAACCCACATGTGCACAAGGAGAACATGCAAACTCCACACATAAAGGCCCAACATGTTCAAACTGGGGTTCAAACTGGTGACCTCCTTACTGTGAGGCAGCAGCGCTAGCCATTGCGTCCTAGATTGCAGCTTACAGTCTAGAACTGTACAGGACTGATACTGCGGCTGACTCTGTCTTGAAGTCAGGCCATTATCTTGCACGGTCAAGCAGGGGTTGTGGAGATGAAAGCCTCTGTGGTGCCAAGTCTCTAATCTGTGATGTAATCAAGAAGCAAAGCCTGGCTCGGCTCCAACGACAGCGAGCAGGAGAGCAACTCTGTGGGCACGGTGACAGCACCCTCAGGGGATTTTCTGCGGGGAAGGAGTTGCAGTCGTTTTTCTGAAGCAAAGTCTGACACCGTGGCTTCGGTCGGATGGCCAACCACTGCACCCCTTCACGGCTGCAATAGTTGTTACTCTGTTAGGGGTTCATAAAAAAAGATGTTTCAGTGGATTACAGTGAGTTGCATTGTGTATTTTCACTTGGGTCCAGTTTTGAAGTCTGTTTTTACTGCCTTTTGGCAAATGAAAAAGACCCCGAAGAAGAATCTGCAGCTTTGTTTTCCTTTGTCACTGTGCTCAGAGCAATGCCAGAGCAACAGCATGGCAGGCTGTAAACTCTGAGCAAACAGAGAACCAAATGACTCTTCAGCGCTCAAACAGGCTGCCACAATATACATGGAGGTTTCAACCTCGATAAACAAAGATCCTCAAATGAAAAACTGCTTATTAGAGCTTTTTTTAAAATCTCAAAATCAGTGTTTCTCTGAAGAAGAGGCTGCTAGGTGAGCTGCTGTGATTCATTTTCTTTGGGTTGGGCACTGAGCTGCAAATAACTGTAGTTTATTTGAAGTTAAGATCTTTGTTTGTGTGACTCATTTCAGAATAGGTAGTTTTAATCCAGCTCAGTATTTGAGAACTCAAGAATGAATCAACAGAGGAGATTGCAAATAGGCTACTCCCTCATTTCTCCCTGTGTAGAGAAATTAACGTCTCTGTCAGAGGACTCTGATGGTTTGCAAGGGAGTGATGTAATGGCTTTTTCCAGTTAAAAACGAGTCTTAATAAAAAAGCTTTCTCTGTGTTCTGCAGCTAATTGGCACTTTCAGTGGACCCAAAATAACAAGCCCATTAAGATTTACTCTGCAGCCACTGACAGCACACATCGGTCCTGCTGGTGGAAATGATCAATCAGAGCAAATTGAGAATATTCCATCTTTTTGTTTTTACACCCTTCGAGAAAATCTAAAAACAGGCCAGGATTAGAAATGAGCGGAAATGAAAACTTGAAACTCAAAGCCTGAGACACGATTCAAGAGTCAGACTGGGAGAGTCGAAGGAAGTTGCTCAAACTTTGTCATGCTTGGGGTAGGAACCTCTTGAACTTTTGGTGCTTCTTTGGTCAAATATTCACATCTTATTTCTTTTTTTATACATGCACTGCTTTATTTTTATGCAACAAATCTCATTCTGCTTTCTCTGATGGCAAAATATGCCACTCACTGATAATTTGTCATCAGAAATGTAGAAATAGGATTCTGAGCTTGAGAGCTGTGTTATCATTATATTCCAAGTCATTATTTTTGTACAGTCGTGCCTCAGAGTATCATCAGGGTGATTTCCGTTGTTTGCATTTTCACAAACTCTCCATCGATTGGTTTCAGAGGCAGAAATTTGTGCTCCCAGAAGGCCAGAGTGTAGAGGTCAGCTTATTTGGAGCTCAGGGTCCCATTTCCTGCATCATTCTGATTGTTTGCCCTCCCTGTAGATTAAAAACCTGCAGCAGGGTTGCCCTGTCGGAGCAATGTTAATGTGGGTCAGTCTCATTCAGGAGTCAGGACACACGTCGATATCTCCTATTTCCCCCGAGCTGCTGACCGAAAGCCACAGATTGTGCTTCCTTATTTTCTGTAATTGTTGCTCATTAGTTTGAGTGATCGATGGATTCTTGGGTGAGACTCAAGGGTTCATGGGAAACTGTTTCCTCTTTGATGCGTCCTTACTCAAACCATCCTACAGGCATAAGATATAGAAGCAATCATCCTGACTGTGCTATCACTTCATTATAGGTTACTAATTATAAACCGTGCCTGCTCAGTTATCTGACAATGCTGCTTTGATGTTACATATAGAGTGTTTGAAGTTGAGTCGCCTCCACAGCCTCCATGTTCATGGGATTATTGGACAAAGCCCAGCTATAATATATGCTATAGTGTACCATTAATTAGTGCCAAAACATGAGCCACAAATAAAACAGCAGCTGCAGGACTGAGGGGCCGGCGCTGCTTCCCTTTCAGATGAGGTAAGAAGGAAATCTAAGAATAGCCACGATGAATGTAGCTTCACGTCTAACGCATGCTGATGGTTTCTGTATTTCTCTGTGCTGTACACGCTTTACTCCTCAGAGACTGAATGTACATAGATGATAAAAATGTGCTGGAATGAAGCAGTCCCACATTAACCTATTATACAGCCAGAGGGCATGAAGAAAATACTGGGCCCCAATTGGCCCCCTGTGTTTCCAGAACTCGTGATAGAGCTGAGTTAATTAAGGCGTAGAGTTCAGGTAAGATAACAATCAATGACTCTAGAATAGATCATTTTTGTTGGTACAAATAGGGGGGAAGTGTATAATTCTGAGTGTAAGGCTTCCTCTGACACACTTATCATGGTACAAGATACTTCTACAGTCCAAGGACTTCAAACATTTTTTTTGTCTTATTTATAATAAAGCGATCATTTATTAGATGTTACAATATAACTTGTAATTATCTAACAAGTCTAGATTTTTTTCTTATTTTGATATATTACTTGCCAAATTAAGACCTAAGTTACCTATAATGAGCAAGAAAAATCTAAGTAGCTGTGAGGACTTCCTGGAAAAGCTAGTGTTAGTGTTAACAATAAAGACTCAGCTCCCTGTAAACCTTTGTTCCACACTGTTGAGATGAACAAAGGCATGTGTTTGTTTCAGTGTTTTAAAATGGATGGAGAGCAGATCTTCTTACTTTTCTTTGTTCACAACAATTTTTAACTGTTCAACCTGACCTGAGAGCTGAGAGATAGCATTTAGAAATAACATTTATTACTGCTAAGAATCTCATTTAAAGCTTCAGAGAACATTCAGACATATATCTAGAGATGAGACTTTTCAAGATCGCTTAGAAATTCCTCCCAGTTCCTTCAAAATATTTTCTATTCAACTAGCTAAACTTTCATTCTTTTAGTTAAAAATTATTCAATAATAAAGCTTTTTTCCCAGTTGATGGATACATTTTTTACTCATTATAATAAGTCCAGCTCTTATTTGCAGCTTTTAATGTGTTGAAATGAGACATTTTTGTAAAAATGCAAAGGAAAACTGCCTGCTATTGAGTTGAATTTTGTTTTAGCCTGTAATTAGATGTAACATTTGCATGACTGTAAGATTTTTTTTCTTTTTGTGACACACATCTCAGTGAAACCAAAACATTGCAACACTAACAAAATACCATATGCCCAGAAATTGACAGCTGCTTTATTCAGAATTTTAGTTTGACACTAATGTCTTATTTAAATGTGAGGAACATATGTTTCTTGAGCTGGAACTAACCTCACTTGACTGACAGCTTCATGTTTACTGTGTTATTGGAAAGTAGGAAACATTCTGAAATTGTGGCTGGCTATGAAGTAATATTGACAACCTGTGCATGAAAAAGTTTGACAGATCTATGTCTGTTTACTTCCTGCAATCTGGACCAGGGATTTAGTAGCAGCAAGAAAAAGTGAAGTTATCCTCCTTTCCTCTGTATTGTTTTCTGACTTCTCCTTGGAAGTTTGGAAGTTTGGAGGTTTGGAGGTCTGTCTGCTTCAGGAGGGCTTTATTGTTCCTCCCATGAGTTTTTGTTGTACTCGAGGAAGAAAGTCCACCAAACTCCTATCAGAGTCTGGCTTCAGCAGGAGACCTGGGCATGGGTTTTGTTTTCATATTGTATGGGACTGTGCACATTTTTAGAGTACTTGACAAGGACACGGAACATCTTAGATTCAATGAGTTTTAGCTTTAGCATTTCACCACTTTGCTGAATTCTGCTGAAATACAAAGAAAGTATCTCTGCATGGTCTGGCGAACCAAAGTTATTTAGATACAGTGTGGTTCTTTAAAATATGCTTTTAGAAAGAACTCAATGGATAGTTTGGTGTCTCTAAGATCCATTAGAGCAACAACGATAAATATTTCAAGCATCGATTCTGTCTGAGTGTCTGCTTCTTGAAAATCACACCTTGACTTTTCCAGTTTGTTGAGAGGAGAGCTCCATCTTTAATACTCTAAAGTGTCAGCCTTTATGAAGCTGATCGTGGCGCCTTCGGGCTGGATTGTCGCTTCGATGATCAAATCAAAGAGGACAGATTCAGACTAACCGGATTCACAGAGGAGTCTGGCTGTTTCACATTTCCCAGCCCAAAAGAAGAGAGTATTGATTTCTTTGTGGACTCCAGTTGTGGCAGGATCTATAAAAACTTGTTGTGTGAGCTTTTGCACAGTTTATTTCTTTTATGGCAAAAGGCCAGAGCAGAAAATGTTGTTGTAGGGCTGTGTTAGAGCTCCCATTCAGCTGAGCCATTCCCCCTTTCCTCAGTTACACTTTCTTTATATTTCCTGCAGCGTTTGTTTGCCTCCTCTGTCCAGAAATGCTCCAAAAAGCCACTTCTAAACAGAATCTGACATAATGTGCCAGGTAAACAGTTTTGTCTGCTGCTCTCCATCTGTTCAGACGCAGAGATGCCCTTTTTTCACTTCTCAGCTCTGCCTTAGAACGTCCTCAGCAGAAATCCTCCTCTCTTCACACTGTGACAGATTGGTATAAAAGCACTGCTTCCCTTTCTTGCTGCCTTTCTCATTTAATGTTCCTCCTCGAACGAGTGGAAAGCACGCCGAAAGGAGGCGAGGTGATTCATTTTATTTCTTACATCTTGTTTGGAATTTTTAATTTTGTTTGGAAGCAGAAAGTCCTCAAGATGCAACACTACACAGGCTGCATTGAGCGGGCTGTTATTTGCAATGGGGGTGGACTTTTATAGATTTCTTCTCCAAGTTTGTGAGCGCCAGTGTCTGTCAGTTTTCTTTTCTAAATAGTTTGTCCTCATCTTGGTCTCTTCACTCTTCTCTTTATGAAAAAACTTTAGACCACTTTAACCTTTCCCATTATTTTGTCTTCCTGCTGCACTGGGCAGTGCTCTCACCCTGATGCCCCGCAACCTACCTGAGGCCCAAAGCCATAAAATCTAATCCTTCAACCCCCCTCGAGTGTTGTACCAGGCTGCTCTGCTCCAGTTTTTTCCCTCCTGTCAGTTGATATCAGGTGATACAGAGTGCTTGGGGTGGTGAGATGTGATAGATGGACCTAAAAACAGAGCTTAGCTCGCCCTCTGGGACCTGATGATTGAGCCAAGATTTAGACTTATCCCTGATAATCAGGAGCTGCTCTCTGGAACCTTAAAAATCTCAACTTCCTGTTTTTGTTTCTTTCATGTGAGAATCGCCAAACATGCACATACACAAACAGGGTCTGGGGAACTATATGGATTTTTTGTGGCTGATGCTCATACCAATATTTTTACATCACCCATAGCCAATATCTAATACGGGCTACTGATTTTCTTAGGCCAATATTTAGAATAGAATAAAATATTCATAACAATGGATGGAAGGACCAGCTGATGTCTGAAAAAACCCCAAACGAATGGTTGATGAAGAACAAAAGAGAAATAAATTGCTACTACTACAATATCAACATTTTTCTTCTGGGTTAAATAAAGTACTTTTTATTTTCATTTTATAGCATTTTAACTCTTCTAAGCAGACACCGTAGCACCAGCATGCTGTCTTCGTCTCCTGCTCCTCGGCTCGTTGGGGGACATTGGGTCTAGCAGTGGTTACCATCATCATGCAACAGGTTACTAACAGCTGAAATCTTGTGTGTAAACACACACACAAAAGAACAATAAAAGTAAAATCACCACTGCAAACACAACCATCTTTGGTGTCCGTGACCAACAAACAAGCCTTAAAAAGTAACGATAGGCTCTAAAAAAAGAAAACTTAGGTCTAAAGCAGGGAGCTCTGAAACACTCATCTCATGACAACTAATGCTGGCTTCAAAGGTGTCAAAAAGACAGAACACTTCAAGGTATCCAGACTTTCTTGAATGATTTGTTGGGGACAGAAAACAAAAAATGGTACTTTCCAGAAGAAATAAAAAAAGGATCAAAGACAGAGCTTTAAATTTGAAATAAGGAAAATTTATTCAATTATATTTTCTGCAATACCAAAATGTAAAAGAGAAGTAGAACATGATGTAAACAGTAGGAACGGCTCGATCTTTGTTCAACATATTTTGATATAGTTTTGAAGTTGCTTCATTCTGCAGTCTGCAAGCAGGGGTGGAACAAGGCATGGTCAGCACATGGACTGTAGTGTGTCCTCGAAACACAGAGCGGGAGAAAAATATATCAAGGAATCCACTGTCATATCAGTCGGTGCCAATACATGGAAAAAAGCAATAATCAGCCTAGCATGTTGACCAGTAGAAATGTTGGTCTATCCTGAATAAGAACAGGTTAAAATGAGCATTTAGATGCCGTTTGAAGGGTTCACTGGCTTCTCCTTGTGCTCAGGTGGATCATCACATGACTCTGTGTCAAACTCTGGTCACCTGGAAGTAGGTGGCTTCATGCTAACAGCTCTTTGGTCATAGATGGTGTACAACATGGGATTCTCTGTTCTCCAGCAGTCATGCTGTTTCTGCTCCTTTTCATCTTTGCCCTGCTGCAGCTGCCACATGTAATGTCATACACTGTGCATGCTGCCGTGTCCTCACCTGTAAAAAATTGGGGTATGGAAAAAAGTTTAGTGCCCAGATTGGTTTCTGGCTCCTTGGGGGTTACAGTTGTTTGATGTTACAGTGTGTCCTTCCTGTGCCCTTGGAGATGCCTTGACTCCTGATCCTTTAGTATTAACCAACATGTACCCACATACCAATGTCATGCTTGTAGTATGTTGCTAATTTGCATGCCTATCTGCAGGCTTCCTTTGAGCTCTATGATATGCATAAATCATTGAGTAGAAGCAGTCTGTAGTTATCTGAATTTGCCTCATGTCTTCACTCAACACCTCAGAGAAATTGTTGCGTATTTCAGCATTTTCCATTCTAATCTTCTTTAAAGGACAAAAGTCTTGTTTGACTCGAACAAACAACGTCTTGAAAACATCCATTGTTATGTTCTGAAAAAAGCTTCAATGACTCAGTTTTGTTTTCATGAAAAAGTCTTAGTGCGTGTATCCAGCTGAAATAATCACTTTTCTGTCTAATTCTGACTTGCAGCACAGTTTTCTCTGAGTTTTTATTTTGACCCTGAATTATCTTAGTTTTTCACTGACCACTTATGTTGGATAATTATTTTTGAAATCAGTGGAAATTGAAGTCTTATGATTGTTAAAGAGCAACATAACAATTCTCCCTAATGATGACTTTGTGCCTTTTGATTTATAAAACCCTCCTGTTACAGAACAGCATCTCTGACTTATTTCTGTGGGGCTAACACCAAGATACACTTTTTATTTCACTAGTTTTTGGATGCTACAGACCACTTTTCACATCTGCATTTTGATCCTTGCACATCTAGCTTGGCATACTGTGAGGTAATACTGCACCACCAAAAAATATCTCTGTTTTATGATTCCTCAGGTTAACTAAACCTTTTACTGACAAGTTGTACCTGAGTTATGTGCAAAAAAGTGTTTTTATTCACTGAAAAACCTTACTAGTAATCTGAAGGTTCATAGAGCAGCCATAATGACTCAGTTTTCAGCCCGAGAGAAAAGAAAGGGACATATACTTTCTCAAAAAATAACTTTGTGCTGACTTCTGATTTATGATGCAATCCTCGAACACAGTGTGGTTTTCTCTCAGTTTGCTTTTTGTTTTCGGAGAAATCTGAGAAAAGCACAGTTTGCATTTTTCTTTCTGCATCTGGTCCTTTCTTTGCTTTGTGCTCTCCAAACCTCGACACAAGCTGGTGATGCTTTGTGTACTTAGAGTATGCTAATCAGAGACTGTAGGTTAGAGATTAACTCATTTAAAACCATAACCAGAGGAAATGAGAGGTTTGAAAGCTTGGTACTTACACTCCTCTGATATACCTTTGTTCCTAATTGTGATTTATGTGTCTGTTTAGAAGCACAATGCAGCTTTCTCAGTGTTGCTCCTCTGCAGAGCATAAAAAGGACCCTGTGAATGAAACTCGAGGTGTGAGCTAGGCATACAGAAGCAGACTTGTTCCTTAGCTGTAGTGCTGCAGCAGCTTTCCTGCTTTGCACAGCAGTTTCTCTGTCAGTTTGATGTTTGTCTCTTGTGCTAATTTGAGGACAAGGGGCTCAGAGTGCTTTTAGTTGTTAAACCCAGCCTCTTCTTTCTCCCTTTGGTGCTGGAGGAGGATTTATGCTCGCAGAAAAAGTCTGATTGGAGCGTTGAAGGTTTATAAAATGTAATATTGAATCTTTCTCTAGAAGAAGAATGAAAACTGCAAAAGCAGTAATAGAGTCCCCACCTCATGTATTACTTGCAATTTTTCAAAACAAGCTGTGTAAGCCAAGTGTTGGCTCTGAGGCGAAGTAATATCAACACCTGATTGCTGCCAGGGACCGAGGCACATTAGCGGCTCGGCTCCCCTCCTGGACCTCATTCTGCGAGTGACTGTGACCACTACAGATAATCACACGCTACCTTCAGAGAGGAACGTGGCCGGAGGGAAGCTTAGGAATTTAAATGGGATGATGAAATCACAGGGTTGGGCCCTTTGGTGTATTCGTGACACTAACACGTGTCTCCAGCAGCCAGCCATATGCCACCAGGCAAACAGTGGTGTAACTAAGGACGCCTGCAATCACTCCCTGCCCTGCTCCGAGCGGACAGATCTCATGTTGCAAACCCCAGCGGCACATGGCGCCTGCTCCGTGAGTCTGCTTGAATCTCTGCCCACACACTAATGCATGGCCGTCTGGTCAGTGTCGGCGTGTGTGTGTGTGTGTGTGTGTGTGTGTCGTGACCTTTCGCATCACTTGAGAGCCAAACAGTTTGAGCTGAGAAAGTCATTTTGATGGGATTCACAAATCTGCCGCAGAGGGGATGTTTAAATCGGGATTTCATCAACTGAATCAGAATCTAGAGTGGGATATTTTTCTAATTCAGAAGTAAATTGGTGTAAATTGGTGACTCACAAAAGAAATCTGTAAATCTGTGGATCCTTTTGAACTGCTCAAATACTAAAACCTTTCATAAATACATCTATTTTTGACAGACTTCAGTGCATGTCTCTTCACCAGAAGGGGTTTTGCAGATTTATCCAGATGAGTAAGCTTGCTTCATAAGTAGAATTAATGCTGTGACTTGTGCCAGAACATCAGGTCATTGTGTGGTTAGTTTTCAGAATCACTGTCGTACTGACATGAATGGAGAATCCTGCAGATTTCCAACAGGATCAAGACCATTTCAGTGATAGTATGCTGAACATGTCAACTCTAACCTTTGTTCAACCAGGTTTTGTACACAGTGGTCCAAATGTCTCCTGAGTCTTCGTCTTATTGATCGGTTGGTCCTGCATAAAGTGGTCACCTGCACAGCTAAGGTATCACCTGTTGCACAGGTTTTACAAAAGTAAGCATAGTGGCAACTGAAATAGACGTCAAACTTTTGTTTTTCTACAGTCATTGATGTGAAAAAACTCAAGGGTGTCGTGTAAGAGCTGCTTCCAAGTCTCTGACTGAGGTCGCAGTGCAGAAGATCTGACCTATATCTGAGTTAGAATCTTGTCCAAAGGTTTGTTTTGAAAACATCTGGTTCATAGGGATAGGAACTAAGGACCAGCTCCTGTTAAGAATTGATGAGAATGTTTCAGTCCACATCATTAGCCTTTTTGCCTTCGATTATTTATGTTACCCTGGAGCAGACAGACCTTATGTTGACCATTTTGCCCCAGCTAGCTTAGCTTAATAAATTAACAATAGTTTCCTGAGAAAACTGACTCAGGATTTTCTTCTTGAAGTTTTAGTTAGGGAAGCTGTAAATTGAACACAGAATGCAAAACCCATTAATCTCTCACAAGAGATTCACATCAATACAGTCAACCTGGTCTACATCTCCTAATGTCCCATAGATAATATAGAAAACAGCACTAGCTTGATGCTAATGAATATGGGGAATTGCATTGATATGCTAGATGTAAGCTTATATTGATAACACTTATTATAAAGATATTTAATAAAAATATCACAATTACTCATTGTAAAAAATACTGAAACAATGTGAAAATACTTGCGGGCAAAAGATTTCCGATGGGAAGATCAAAGAAAAATTATGTGCAGGCTCATGGCTGACTTCAGCAAAACTCCAACTACGGCAAGCTCAAGGTTCCAAACAACTCAAAGCATTGTGAGGTCACCGGGTTCACTCAATAGAAAATAAAACAATACATCAATGTCACATAATGTGTGATTTTTACTGATTTCCATTTATTTAAATCCAAAGATCAAGTACTCACAGACCATGTGCAAAGATTTTTACTTACTTCTGTTCAATTTCATCTAGATCCAGATTCATTCATATTTGATCACTTATAAACTCAATAAAATGTTGACACAGAAACCTGTAAAGCTCCTTCTTTTACACAGAAAATTCAAAGGAGGACTTGATAAGGGCTTCGATAAGGCACCAGATTGATAAACGGGATCAACAAGGGCATTAGAATCAATAAAATCGAATCAATTCCCATCCTGAGTCACACATGACCGTGAAAGTCCAATCTGATCTTGTTTCCTGCGGCTTGAACGTCCTCTGATACTGAATGGAAGTGTTAGAAGGAGTAGAGCTTTGTGCAACACAACATTTGAGAATGGCACGCATCTGAACACCCACTCCCATTGTTCTCTCTGTGCAGCAGTGTGTCAATGTGCTCCAGGATGTTTACTGCCCCACTTCTCTGGAAAGCATCGTTTTTTTTGTTTTTCTGTTCCCAACAATCATTCAGAAAAGTCTGGGCACTTACCTTGACGTATTCTGTCTTTTTGACACATTCGAAGCAAGTGTTATTTGTCATGTGATGAGTGTTTCAGAGCTTCCTGCTTAAGTCCAGGAGTTGTAGTCAGTGAACCCAAAGTTCATGCATCCACAAAAGGAAGTTAGTCCTCCGTTTTTGTTTGTGTGCTACAAGTTAAAGCCCCATCTCTTGTTTTGTCTTAACTTTCATGAGACTGTTGCTTCTTCCTGACATGAAAAAAATTTGCTTGCTCATGCCTTTGAAGACGAGTTCCAGCAACATGACATCCTGTGGCACAAGTCATCCAAATTCTATAGTTAAACTGATTTTATTCATATCCTCCAACCTTATGTTTTAAAAACTAATTTTCCTGGAGACATAATAAGACAGCTGCACATGTTCACTTTGCTGTTGCTGAAGCCAAAAATCTCTGGATGGAAGTCTTTGGCACCCAAGGAACTGTAGCGTATCCAGTTTGAAACGTGAAATAATCCTCCTCTATAAGATAATGTAACTCAAATCGCTCAGTTTTAGAGCTTTCCATCTCTGTTTTCTCTCAGATTTACAGGCTATTCAAGGGTCTTCTGCCTATTTTTTTCCCAGTGGAAGCAATTTCTCAAGTCAACAACACTCTCATGCGCACATTGTATAATTTATCAGCTTATCATCCAGATGTTATCTCAGGATTTAGTGAAAGGGAGTGGAAGGGATGATATGGATTGGATTTAAATTGGATACACAGTGTGGAGAATGTGTTTCCGTACAGTTAGTAAACACAACGACAAAAGCCATATGTGAGGGGTTAATATGTGGAAGGGTCTGTATGAGAGGTAGTAGAAATGACACATCAAGTGGTATTTTCATGAATTCATGTCATTTGTCGTTCATTTTGAAGCAGATTGTTTGGTTTTCAGCTGGATATAATTTGGGATTGGAATCCTGGGGTGAGGTCTGGATAATGGCTTTCTACAACATGACCTCGGGGTGTCTGGTGATGCGTGTAAAGATAATTTGTGTGTGTGAACGGGAGTGACCACCTCCTCTGTCCCCAAGCAGCCTCAGCTCATCACATCTGCTGCTCAGGAATCTGAAGTCTATCAGCCAGCTGGAGTGAGACGACCTCCACGCCAGCTGTAATTTACCACAGGGAGATGGGATAGTGTTTATGTGTGTGTGTGTGTGTGTGTGTGTGCGTGTGTGTTTGCGAGGGATTGACTCAGCCAGAATGAACAAAATGAGTAAGTGTGTGACAGGGACTGGCAGTGGGAACAGGCCGTTGTGCTGTCATGGCTGATATGGAAGCGCTTTACTGCAGGTGGGCAGTGAGAACCAATCAGCAGTCAGCTCTGCCCGCTTTAAACATCAGCACCATCCAAGTGCCCCAATTCAGCGTCCATCCACCACACACAGGCCCTGTCAGGGACGCCAAATCTGCAGCTGCTAATCTGATAATCCCGTGCAGATGTGTGTCCTACAGCAGGAGCAGAAACTGTGTGTGTATCTATGTGTGTGTGTGTGTGTGTATGAGAGAGCGATGCAGAGTAAGTGAGTGTGTTCTACAGTAAGTGGGCGGGTGATACAGAGATGCAGGGAGCTTGTGTTTATCCTCTTCTTCCCCCCTCCCGCTCTCTCCCTCCCTCTCTCTCTCTCTCTCTCTCTCTCTCTCTCTATCTGTAGCTGCTGGTTTTGCCGTGTCACCACTTCTTCCAAGAAGAATCACACTGGTGTTTACATAATCTGCTGAGGGTTTAACACAGCGGGAATACTGTTTAGTCAAATCATAAATCTGGAGACAGCTGATTTTATTGCATCGTAACCAGACAAGTCTGAGTAAAAGGAAATATATTCCCCTATTATTCTCAAATCTTAGAGGCAGATGCATGAAATAGGGAATGAGTGCTGGGTTCACACATGCACTGAACTCAGCCCTGTCAGCCCCTTTGTAAAATTTCTGCAAGCTGATCTAGGACAAGCTCTTTCTGCTTCCCAGCATGCTCTTTAACACTTAACGCCGCATAAACATTTGATGCTTCCTGCACCATCTTTGATTTTGTTTTTTAAATTATTCCAATGACTGTTACATTATTCTTCTTTTCACATCATGTCACCATCTTTGGGAAAAGATTCTGATACATTTTTCACCTTTAAAATTCTCTTTCGTTGACCATCTGCAAAAATGTAAACGCTGCCAAGCAGAAAATGTCTCATATGCTTCACTCTGCAAAGATTTATCACTTAAAGCAGTCACCTAATGCTGACCTTGTAGTCAAACCAGATTAATAACCCTCTCACAAACTTTTATAGCCTCTCATTTCAGTGTATTGTCACTCCCAAGCCCAGGAGCTCCGTCAGGGACTCTGCATGCACCGAAATGTTGCTGATCTTATTTAAATTTTGAAAGCACAGACGCTAAATGCCAGCGGTAAATAATTTAAAACATCTGGTTATTTACTTTCAGAATAAAATGGCACAGCTTGCAATGATAAATAAGCAGCCACATGCTTATTTTGTGCTCGCAAACATTTATAACACTCTGTTGCAGAGTCTGTGGATGTTTAGCGGGGCTCTTGATGATCTTCAGGGGAATAGAAGTTGGTGAGAAAGTTGCACAGCTTAAAGAAGTCAGAAACCTGAAAATTGGCTGTCTTGATCGTGGTTCCGTGTTTGGGTGCCTTTTGACACAAGTTGGAAAAGAAACTGGCTGCTGCTAAATCATGCGTAACTGGTTTCAAAATTGTGTTTTCAGGGAGTTTAAAATTGCAAAACATCAGGCAAACAAGAAAAATGACAAATGGGTCCAAATAAGGGCTTAATTTCTGCTCTATCTTGCACTGGAAGATGTCAGGATTAATCTCATTGTAAGTTCTAAGGTGACATGGGTTTGCTGTTCACCATACTGCTATTTTATTTCACGCTGACAGGTTAAACGCTGTTGAATTATCCTGATACTGAGCCTCAGATCTCCATTAATTGATCTCTGTCATTTCATTGTTTAGCTGTTGTTAATAGGAACAAAAGAGGACAGACTCAGGAGGGATATCTGGCTTCTTTTCAAGGAGAACCGTCCTCAGGGTTAAAGGATTTGAGAGGAGTCCATGCAGAGGTGAAGCTGCAGTCAGACAGCTTTGTGGTCATGTTATGGATTTATTTGACACCAGTGTTAAACACCCATCTGATGTATTGTCTGGCCTGACTCTGCTTTGTAAAATAAGGTGTGTTTGGAGTGGCTCTCTGCCCCAGTTCTGTGTTAAATAATGCTTGAATGACAAAGTATCGGGGACTGTGAGGGCACTGCAGTGTTCTCTATTCTTGGCTGTGTGTGTGTGAGCTGTTAAACACTGTGGTAAGCACAGTGTCTGCTCTCTGGCGCAGGTACACAAGGTTTTATGGCTCTCTGCTCAATAGGATCAGAGACCTGCGAGGACAAAGGTACTCACCTCCCCTAACCCCCTCCCTCCATTATTGATGGCTGCTTCCTGCTCTCTGCTGCACCTCTGTCCCAACAAGAGCCAAAATAATGCATTTCCTCTGTTTTCAGAAAGGATGAAGCACAGCCACAAAGTTTTAAAGAAGGAGAGTGCTGTGGAGAGGAGGAGACAAGTGAGAAAACATGGAGAGTGAGAGCAGATTGAGTGTGATCGCTGATCCATAAACACTCAGCTACTTCTCTCAGGCTCTGCTGAGTACACCTCTGACACCATCCTTATATCATGAGTGAAATAACACCCCTCTGTGGAGCCAACGCTCCCTCACACTGCTCAGAGTTTCACTGAACTCAGACTGGGTTATTAGTTCAAAGCTGTACCAGATTCCTAAAACCATCATATCATTTAGATTAGCCTGTTAGACTCAACGTTTTGACTGTTTTTCATGTTAATTCAGGTCAGCACAACACCAGCCCTTGATGTTAGCCTGCATGAGTCACATCCTCTCAGTGAGACGCACATTTATAAAGATTTTACAGGACAGGAAGGTAAAAAAGAAATACATTCTCTAACTTTTTGAGTGTTTGAATTTGAATCACAGCTTTGAATAGATGTCATTTCACTTTAATGCGCTAAAGTTAACTGCAGCTCGATTCCCAGCCTCGAAAGTCATAGGGTTAGAGAAGAATGCATTCAATACAGTGAAACATGACATTTTTCTTCCACTTTCATGATAAAAGAACTAGGACAGCGCATTTAATCGCAAATTAAATTAAATAGCAATATGTTGCAATATTATAATCACAGACAGTGCAATATTTCTATAACCTGAAATGTGTCAAAATATCAGATACAGTTTTGCAGTGGATGTTTTCTGCTCTACACCAGAAATACTTAACCCTGCTCAACCAAAGAGACAAACTGTGAAAAACTACCTATTCAAAAAGAAACAATCTAAGTGGTAAAAAGAGGCAAAAGCAGCTAAGAGTAGCAGTAAAACCTAGTTTGAGGTAGTAGTAAACTGCTGAAAAAGCAACAAATATTGGCATTTAATTTGGGGTGAAACCTGGAAATACTGAAAAAGTTGCAAAAATGGTCCAAACGTGGCAAAAAAAGAGTGAAAAGTGACTAAAATGGCCAGAAAACAATAATAA
Source organism: Thalassoma bifasciatum (assembly GCA_008086565.1). NCBI lineage: Eukaryota > Metazoa > Chordata > Actinopteri > Labriformes > Labridae > Thalassoma > Thalassoma bifasciatum. The sequence continues at coordinate 219,187 of RPOG01000687.1, forward strand.
TTAGCTAGGAAATTTTGGAGGAAACTTTAGAAAATTCAGAGAGCAGCAAAAATGGTGAAAAAGTGACAAAAAAGAGTGAATAGCAATTTAAAAAATTGCTAAGGTTTAAAAAAAGTGGCAAGAAAGTTGGGATTGGGACAAAAACAAAAACTATTGATTGCAATATAGGAAGTAATAATCACAGTTTCATTATTTCTGCAATCCGTTCAGCCCTAAAAGAACTTGTACAGCAAAGGAACTTCTGTCTGGTCTGCTCAGCTCACAGCCCCTCCTCATGCCTTGTAGGGAAAAGAATGGTATAGTAGGAAATGTCTCTTAACATGTCACTGTGTTGCTGGTTATTATTACATTTTTTCTATGCCAGAGAGCTTTGTGGATGGTCCAACTACTTCTTGAAATTATTCAACCTTAAGGGTCAGTGTTAGATTCAGTCACCTCTGGGTTTTTCTCCGCTGATGACTTGAATCAAAGACTTTGCAGAGTTCACACTGACTCAGTTTGGGCTGAGACGACAGACAGAGTGGAGTTATTGTATTCATTGATGCATCTGTTTCTCATTTAAATGCTAATAATCCATCCATATCCATGCTGTCGCTTCTCGTAGAAAACCAAGCATACATTGTGTTCAGTGTCACTCAGAGACTGAACTGAATCTTGAATCCTGGATTTTCTGCTGCTTCCATCTCGTCAGTGTTTGTGTTAGAGTCAAGAAACCGGAGCAAACAGAGACTCTATCTTTGTTTTGAGCTGGGAGAGAGCTGTCAGTCAGAGCAGACAGAACCCAAACAAACAGCTCTCTTAGCTCACTCACCAATAAAATCAGCTTTTTCCAAAACTGATGTAAGACGGAGAATTTGAAACAAGCACAACTGCCTGAGCAGTAGAGAAAGAACTCCATGCCATCGAACCTTCATACCTACATGTTTCCCCCACTGATTGATCCCAAGATGATCCTGATGCAACAAAGTCAGACACTACAGGAAATAACCCTCCCAACGTGTGTGATCAGCTCCGGTGTTTTGCAGCATAAATGACTCATTTTATCAAAAGAGTCTGCTTGTTTTGGAGGAAGGGATACAAAAGGTCTGTTTCCAGAAATAATTTAAAAACCAATAATAACAGAGACATCACACTCCTCTGCTAAAGGTCTGTCTCTGCAGGGGTCCTCTCTGTAACGCTGTTAGACACTTAAAAAACCATCAAAGCCTCTCTGTGCTCAGAAAAAGCTATTTAAGTGGATGTACTTATGTGCATGGAAGCAATCTGCTGGAGCAGCTCTGAAAGATTTTGTGCCATTTAGTCATCTGGACTCCAAAAACATGAAAGAGGGCCCAGATTCAAGGTCGACATCCAGCGTGCAGCTGCTTTACAGGAGCATATGATACAAGCTGGCTGTGATTCACAGCACACACTGAATGGGCTGAATGGTTTGGTATTAAAAATGCAAATAGTATTTAAATATTAGACTTAATCCTAACAGGACAGACAGACACCATCATGAGCTTACAGCAGTGACAGTAATCTCCTCATTATCCCTCAGATAACACTCTTTGTTCCTTCACAGCATCAATGCAGAACTGAAACAGATACAAGACTAAAATCTGAGACTGATTCCACTTTAAATATGAACTGAAAGTCGTATTCAGAATCATGGGCCGTGGGTCTGTATATGTATTTGTCCAGGAGAGACGAACAAACTCTAAAAGCAAAATAATCAACAGGTAGGCTTTGATTTGTGCTGCAGCAGTGAGTTAGGAAAGTCATAACTTTACAACTGAGGCAAGAAACCAAACAGCCAGAAATGTCTCTGTACCTGCTGTGACAAATTATGCCAGGACAAGAGGGACATGCAGTTTGACCTTTTTGTTACTTCAGTCAGAATGTAGGAAATCCAGCTTTTACAATTAAATCAAGCCCAGATTTTCACCTTTTGTAAAACAATCTGAAGAAGACCTGGGAGTTTCAAGGAGCCCTTAAAACCAGCTGAAACCAGAGGATTAATGTTCAAGTTCCATCTGCACTGTAAAAAACTGAAATCTAAGCAAGTATTCATGTCTTTAGGAAAAAAAAAGTTATAGACTTAATATGAGTCATATTTACCAGATGAGTCTGAATGGCTCGCTTCAATTGCATGTAACAAGGAAAATAAATCTGCTAATTGGGTAAGAAAAACGTGTCTTGCATTAAGAAATTATTCTAATTTCAAGAAATGTTATGATCAGATGTTTCTTACCCCATTGGCAGATTTTCTTTATCTTTCTTTTTTCAACTTAATATAAGCAATTCAGACATCATTTCTGTCTTTAAATATCTTGAAATAAGACATGTTTATGATCTGGGAAAGTAAATATGGCTCATTAAGTCTAAAAAGATGTTTCTTGCTAAAAATAAGCCATTGACAGTTGCTTAGATTTCAGTTCTTTGGAGTTTGTGTTTTTGCCAATTCTTCTCCATTGTGTCACTGGATCTGATGGTTTTAGTTTAAGTCATTGTACTAACTTCTTCTGGTTGCTCTTAATCACACTACAATAACTGAAATGTAAGCAAGTGTTAATGTCATGTTTTTGGTAAACAAAATGATAAATATCTCTTTTTAGACTTGATATGAGCTACATTCATTAGTCCAATCCAATATTCAATGTCTGAATTACCTGTAAAGAGTGAAAGAAATCTGCCAATGGGATAAGAAAAAAGTTCCTTCCATTAAGACATTAATTTCAAGAAACTTGATGTTTGCAAAGTTTTCTTACCTTATTGGCAATTTCTTTTGACTTGTTACAAACAATTCAGACATTATTTTTGTGTTTTTATTATCTTGAAATAAGACATGCTCCTGGACTTGTCAGTTAAATGTGGCTCATTTCAAGTATAGCGGATACATATATGGACAAGACGAGGAAGGCCAGATGTCATCAGGTCAGAGGTTTTCAGAGGACAGAAAAAAATAACATGGATGAGAAGATCGTTATTGGGTCAGGACAAGGGAGGACAAAGCCAAACAACAACAGATAGGATGTGAATCAAACAAATCTATTGGAAGTTTGGTAAAACTCATTGTTAGTCTCTTATGAACAGAGGCAGCTTGGCAGGTGTCTATTACCTTTTATCATATCAATTACATTCTGCATGTATCTCCATTCTTTGCCTTTAGTCAGGTGATGCAGAAATAGCAGCCAAGGTGACTTTGGGTGGCCATCGAGAGCTCATAAAAAAAAACCAGAAACAAGTGTGCAGTTGTCATGTGAAACCAATGCTTAGTTATTATAATGGATGCACCGACTGAAAAAATTCTAATGTTAAAATCATAACAACCTGATACTGTTTTTTTTTTCTTTAATGAATTGTTGCTCTTCATTTTGTAGTTTTGTTGTCATTATTAATTCCTCCATCTGGTCCACAGACTCAAATTAATCCTCTTCATAAAAACATTAATGAACGCTGTTAGAGCCATTTGCACTGCCATTACACCGATCTGAGTGAGCACAAATTCATTAACACAGATTTACCAAACAACCTTTGAGTTAACCTTCATTCACAGAAAATATCCTCCAAAAAATACCACTTTAAAAATGCTGCCTGGTTTAAATTCAGCTGACAAATATCTGCAGTGTTTTATAATCCAATTACATACTCAAGCTGTTCAAAAAAAGAAATGTAAAATACAAATAATGAATAACTACAAACATAAACAAGGTCATAATTCAGTTCTTTTGTTCTCTATTACAAATTTGGCTTTTTTTGGGATGCTATCAACCTGAAATAGTTCATAGTGATACATTCAAGGTCCAAGGTTTAAGTTTTATTTACAACTTTTTTTTATCCTGTACAGTTTTATTTCTTCAGCAGCGCCCTGGTCCTGCTGTTGTCAAGTAAAAAAATGGACCATAAAGGGAAATCACAAAACTACAATATATCTTTTCAAATAGCTTTGTTTAGTAAATTCTTAAAACAGTCTGACCAATAGCAATTTTCGTTGCAAAAACATCCTCACCTTAAACGCTCTATACCCTTACATCTGCAGCAGCTTAAGGTTATGTAAGGGAGTCAATTATACCCTCGCTGTAATGGTTTCTATTTTGGGCTCAATTTAAAGAGGATAAAGACCCGTCAGCATCACGCCACCCACGTTCGCCACTTTTTACAGTGTACGTTATATAACCCGCGTCTATAAACGTAGGACATGGTGACGCAGAGGGCGGAAGTCTGAGATTCCTGCTGGAGGTCAGCTCTGAGTGTTTATTGGATCAAATCAAACGGGATTAAATATCTTTATCTGGTTTATCTGCAGGAAAAGCTAAATGACGTTCGGGGGAAAGAAATAGTGCTATAATAAATAGATCAGAAACCTGAAAAGAAACCTGTCCATGCTCGTCCTCAGGCAGATTGTGGAGTCAGTGTGTTGGAGGAGGTTCATATTGAGGGGTGATTTCTTGGGGAGTAACTTCTGGTCTGAGTGAGTGACTGCAGCCTCCAGAGCCACATGAAGACAGAGCAGACCTGAGAGCGCATATTGCTCACTTCATTTCAGAGAGGAAACCAATTGGTTCAGTTTGATTCAGTCTTCTGGGCCCAGATATATTTCACTTTGCGACACAGAGGCAAATATGCCCTGACACACACACACTCTTTCTCTCGCTCTCTCTCGCACACACACACACAGCTGGGTCTATTAAAGAGAGGCACCAATAGGAGCTGTGTGAGAGATAATTGTCTCATAAGTCAGTAAGCACAGCTGTTGGCAAGGTCAAGTTTCATTTTTGGACGCACGTCGTCGCTCTCACTTCTGTCTCTGTGTCTTCTCCAATCTGTCTTGTTCTTCTTCTCCTCTTTCTCTCTGTCCGTGCCGGTCCTGTACCTGTCCTGCTCCCTGTCACTCTCCCTCGACCTCCCCTCCCCTCCCTCTCTCCCCCTCTCTCTTTCTGCATGGTTGGGCTCTGGGATTGCTTGTGGCCCTGGGTGAATATTAATGGAGGTCTGGGTTTGGATATTGTATGAAAATGAACTGTTTATTTACCAAGTCCAATCTTTTAGCTTCATGTGAGGAGGGTGGGGGCTCGCTGCCAGCTACTTGAGGAGAAAATGGGTGAGTGTGGTGCTCAGTGGGATTCAGGAGGAAGTGGTTTGGTCTGTGTTTGTCTATTATTTGTGCATATACTTTAAATTTGGCGGGGCTGTCTTTCCAAAACCATTTAGAAGTGATTTATAAAGAGGTGTGATCTCTTTCTGAACTGATTGTATGAGAATCTGCAGGGAAGGGATCAATTGATTACTTTCTGGAGTGAGAGGAGCAAGGGGCTTTTCCAAAAGAGAAGCCCTGAGGTAGAAGGGTATAAACTAGTTGTGTTGTCCTGTACACTATTAAATATAACTTGTTTCACTCTTCTCCCAAAATATCAGAAGGCAAACGAAGATTAGATCATCTTGTTGAATATCTGGACACATGCCTGTTTCCAGATTCATTGTACGTACTTTCTGCTCTTTTATGACCCTTCTGGACTTCCCAATCAAAAACCATTCACTTATAAAGATGCAACTCCTTTTGGTGGTGCTGACCGATGAGATTTGTTTCCAGTCAGCACCTGGATTCCTCCTGAAGATGTTAGTTTGGATTCAAGTCAAGTTTGTGATCCTTCATACACAGTTCGTCTGGCCGTGTCTTTATCCAGCTCACTTTCTGTCACGGGGTCACAATCTTGTCAGAGGAGCAAAAGGCCTCATAAACTGCTGCCACAAAGACTGAGTTATAAAACTCCTTCATATCTTTTGTACAAGCAGACCCTTCACGAGCGCTAACAAGCCAAACCCAAACTCTGGAAAACAGCCCGGGAACATTATCCCTCCTCCAACAAACTGTACAGTAGGCACTATGAATTCTGGGAGCTTTCTCCTGGCACCCACTGAACCCAGATTTGCTGAGGAAACTGCCAGAAAGCTGAGCATCACTCCAAAGTTTCATTGGCCTATTGTAAAGCAGCAGCATGCTTTAGACCACTCCAGTTGACACTTTGCTTTGTTTGACGAATCTCAGAGCACAGGGATCATTATGAAAGGTTCGCTTTGGAGAGGCTACACGCGATCCAGATGTAGGTGTGCTTTAACAGTCCCACAGTCTGATACTTTTCACATCCGATGACTTTACAAGAAAAGACAAATCAAACAACGTGTACTTATTTTAAATTTCATCAAGTTTGAATTACCAATCAAATCACTTCTGGACTTCACTTGATTTAAGTGGCTTTACTTTTATAACATTTTCTTTTTTTCCTCCAAGTTGAGCCTCAGAATCTGAGATGTATAGGTGTGACAGATTCTCATTTACATTGTGAGCCTCCATACTAAGACTGATCACAAGTCCAGAAGTGACAGAAGTTAATCCTCACCTTCACTCTGCTCCAGCCCCAGGTTGATAAATCCAAGTGTAACACGGGTGTTTGAGTTCAGAGCAGAGATAATAGATTTTTCTTATTGACTCTGATTGTTTCTTGGCCCACGTTCAGCTGTAAATCCAATAACCTCACATTTAAGCTATTGATCAGATCAGTTTACAGCCTGCAGGGATGAGCGCACACAAATGTCTGGTGTCATTAAGCGAACATACCTGTGGTGAACACATCCTGACCTGCTGCTGAAACGGCTTCAGAGACACTCTTCTTATGCACATGTGGGGAGTTTCTGCAGAAGAAACTAGATTTCTGGGTCATGCTTATGCCCGTGGGTTTACAGAGGAGTGAAGTTTGTGCGTGACAAAGACCCTCAGAGCGGCATTTTGAAGAGGTTCCTGGTTTTCAGACTTTTTTACAGACTCTGAAGCAGTACTGCACGCTGCATTCAAGTGCTGCCTGGATTTTTGGCACTTTTTCAGCAATTGGGGAACAAGAACTGGTGCAGGAGCAGATTTTTGAAGATAAGAAAAGTCTCCCTTTCCTTAGTCTTCCTTGTCTTTCTTGGCCTTTTTTGCATGCCGAGTAGCATGGGTTTTACACTCAAAGTTATTGTATTGAGTCGCACATCTCTGTTATTTTTAAAAGTGTCCATTTGGAAAGCAAAGGTCCAGAAAAGCATTCAGACACTTCACCATGACGTCCACATTCCTCCCCTCTGCTATGATAGTTTAAAGCTCACACCTTTTATTGGATTGTGTCCGCTCGCTCCATCTTAACAGCTCTGGGACACAATAAAAGTGAAAACAGCGATCCATCAGCCCTCCTCCCACGCCCAGGCTCGTGCCGCGTCTCGTCTGCATCTCCCTTTATGGATCAGAGGCATTTCCTTTCTGCTGATGTCAGGAAGTGTGTATTGGGGCCACAGCCAGAGGATGTGAGAAATGGGACAGTACTTGTTATGCTGCCTCTTCCTCCCTCGCTCGCTTCTGATGAGCCACAGGAGGCGATTATGTCTCATCTATTGGCTACCAGTTGATAGCACTTCCTACCCAGCAGTGACAGAAACCCACATGATTAGAGGAGGCTGGAGTGTGCCAGAACTACAGCCTGTGCCGTCCTCTCCTCTGATCCGTTTGTATGTTCGACCAAATGCAAGATAGATTAAAGTGGAAGCTGGTAAAGTTCAGATAATTGGTTTAAAGAGAGCTGAGGAGAGAAATGCTTGTTTGTTGCTGATATTGGTATGTTTACCATCCCAGTCAAACTTCCCACTTTTCACACCTGAGTTGGAACAAATGCTACAGTTTTATACACCTTCTACACTTACATGTGATAACTGACACATTTTATTGACTGATTCAAAGCTATAAACCTGATTTATTCGTCTTAACAAACTTTTAGGATCACAGTGTCCCTGAATTGAGCTAAACATCCAGAATAAGTCTCCATAAGTTGAATGTTTTGGTACAAAATTCAATGTGCATGAACAAAATCCCCTGTCTGACCCTATTGCATTGCTTTTATATGAAGTTGAGTGGATACACTTTGGTGCATTATGGTTTCTGGCAAGGTAAGACTTGTGCAATAATTGCTCATCCTTCACCAGACAGCAGATGCACCATGCTGCAGGGCCTTTTCATCGCCTCTTAAACCATCGCCTGAAGCCTGAGCTCTTTTATTTTTAGTGATTTTTGGTAGCAGAAGGAACAGTTTTTACTTAACAAATAAAACCTTAAAAAATGTTCATGTTCCTATCTCAATATAGATCTTTAATTAGTAATTTGAAGACAAATAAAGGGAAATATTCATTATTAAAAAAAAAAAATCTATGAAGTTGAGCTAAGACAGCGATGCTTCACAGAGTAACGCATAGAAATGATTCATATTAACATGCAGATTAATCACTTTTTGCAGTCATAAATTGTGATTCAGAAACATTATTTGCCAACACTGGGAAACTTGAATTATTTAAAGTACATTTCAACACATACATCTGTTCTGTTTCAATGGTCACACAGTGTGCTGCTCTCATTTGCTCCCTTATTTGTTACCTCCTGCATAAATGGATGATTCATGTATTTTCATAATTTTTTAATTTCCCATTCCTCCGTATATTCAGTTACAATTACAGCTGCTGTTTGCCTGCAGCAGCCATTCACTTTTCCCACAGGGATCGTGAAAGGTTCAATTTACCTCACAGAATTTATCATTGTAATATCTCAGCAGCAATTTGTGGGAAGTGATAGTGATAAAATGGTTTCTCATTGGCTCTAATTAGAGTGAAATAACAGTGAGAGTGGGCATATCAATCTGAAGGGGGTTTTATTCCTTTATTTTTCCCTGCAGGGACAGCAGCTGTGTTGTTCCAGGCTTTTTTTTACAGTAGGAGAGAGAGCAAACAGAGGCAAAAGTTTCTGCAAGAGGATCAGGTCCTCAGGCCTTCAAATCTCTTGCATGTTATTAAAACACAGTAGCTTAAATGCTTGAGCGTTGTCTTACACACACTGACACCTGCACACACTTACAAACCAGTCTCCTGACACTGTGGATGGATGCACAAGCAGAAACGTCCAGTCTCAAAATATTAAACTAATTCAGAAGTGTTACAAACTGCAGTTCCTGGAGTTTCCACTAGAGGCTGGATGCAAAAACAGCTGCAATTACATACACAACCGTTCCAAAAAACAATCTTTACAGCAGAAATAAACATTATCAGCCTGGTTCAAAAACTATATTAGTGTAAATCATCCAGCATGCGCTGTACAGGGCAATGGTTGTTGCAGGTTGTTAATTTTTGAGATATGAAACTCATGAGTTTTTGTAGGATTAAGGACCAGCTGACTTGATAGACAGGTTGCACACAGCCTTTTACTTCTTGCAATGTCACCAAAAACTTGGGACAAGGCAGCTTTGTACTTGGCAATCACTAATGAACAGCTTCAAAACCCTGTCTCAGCAACAAATAATTGACTTTCCAGAGACTACATTCATGTTTTTTGCACTGTTGTCACTTCTCCTATTACTTTCAGTAAATTATAAAGCAATGGGAGTCAAATGTCAACTTAAAAGGTGTTGAGATGCTAACGAGAGATCTTTACAGTTCACAGCAAGACACAGTGCTCGTATCACATTGCACATGAAGCATGGAGACATAATGGGAAACCAACTCAAGAAAAGAAGGAAAAAATGTTTAAACCCTCCCAGCCCCGTCACCCTCATTCCTGCCGTTTTGTACGTTACCCATCACTGTAGGGAAGGTTTTGTGAAGGTTGAGCAGCTGTTCAAAGCCCAGTCCCCATAAATAAAAGGACCCCACATTTTCAAAGGGGATTTCCCTTGAAAAATATTGTCTCATATTCAGAAAAAAGCGCGATAAGAAAGAGAGAGGGAAGTGTGCGAAACAAATCCTACAGTTCTAAAAAAAAACATACAAGTTCAGTGTATGATCAAGCTGAAACTGGATAACCTCCAGCTTCACTTAGACTGATACAACGAAGAGTAGGAGAAATAAAAGACAACTGCACCACTGCTGAAATAAAGACAGGGAAGAAGCAGGAAATGAATGTTTATTCTTGAATGAACACATCGATTTTATCATCTGAGAAACACTTAGTGTTTATTGCCTCTGTTAAAATATCCACCATCCTGGTGCTGCGATCATTATTTTACTGTTTGAATGATTTGAGGAAATTTAGATGTGTTAATTTAATCTGAGACTAACGGGTAAAAACAAGAAGTGGGAATTATATTCATCACTAACCATGCAGAGGCTCTGTGATAAATACAGTACAAGTTACTCATCAATGAATCCCTGCAGAAATGACGGCACTTTGCTGCTGAATTAAAGCATGAACTTTGAACAGAATCAGCTCCTGACCAGGTCAAACCTCAGGCCTGTTGTGTGAAGAGTTAAACAAATCCTTAGTATCTTTTTAAGTTTCTCCTGGTTAGCATCCCTTCTGATCTGATCTGAAGTCAGGTTTTCCTCCTGTTTCCCTTGCTTCGTTGGCAAATCCACTTCCCACCACCTGCAAAACTCTTGCTACCTGTGCAGCCTGGAGCTCGGCTGGAGCGTCTCCTAATCAGATCCATTCATTGATTTTGTTTGTTTCGTTTAGGGTCAGCACTAAAGGATGATTAGCTCTTGGTCAGGAGAACAAATTCAGGTGTCAGAGGTCACTGCATTCGATCTGTGCCTCCTCCCAAAGTCTGCGGTTGCAGGGAATCCATTAAAATAAACCGATTCTGCTCCAAAATGTTGCACTGAGCCGTAACGCTGCATTTCAGCGTGTAATCCTGCACGTTGGAGCAAGTTCAAAACCCACTCTGTTGATTTGCAGGGGCAAAGACAGATTTCATTACAGCTCAAAGAACAGGAAGGAGATACTGCTCTCTGAGTAAAGGTGTGAAATGAAGAAGAAACTTTCTTCTGCGCAGAAAGCAAAGAAAGTTTGTATGAAAAATGTTTTTAATTTAGAGAAACAGCTCTGGTAATATTTCCTCTGAGGAAAGATAAAGGCTGCAATCATCTCAGGCAGAGTCTCCTTTTATGATAATACCAACACCAAAGCTTTGTAATGAATTTTACAGCCTCTGAAGTGTTACACGTGGCAATTTTAAATCAATCATACTCTGTTTCTTCAGTTGGAAAGAGGAAAAATTAGGTGAGAAGGGGAATTGTTAATGCAGGGAGTGAATTATTTTCTGCTCTCTTCTTTCTCCTGAATTCACTTTATAAGAACTTTATATGAGTCTCTGTGCTGAAACTTGTGGGAGTTTGTCAGTGTGCCGCCGAGCCGGGCAGAGAGCCAGTCTCTCTCTGATGGTTCAGAGACTCTGATTCTGCTGCTGCTGCCTGAGTTTTTACTGAGTTTTAACTCGCTCACTTGTTACTTACCAGATCTCACAGTTTAGACAGTTTTTGAGAAGTGTCTGTCTCAGCTGTTAGATCCAATTTTATTGCTAGCTGCAATCCAAATGTGGTTGAATGTTGACAAAGTGCCAGAAAAATTGCAAGAAGTTTCTGTTCACTGTGGCTGTGTTGGAGAACTGAGGTGAACATTTGCTGCTTTGTATTTGTGAAAAAGTGTTGTGTCATAAAAGGTCTTTGGTGGTGCATTCAGGTGCCTTCAGGTCAACATCAGTCAAAGCTTAAAGTGGCAGAAAAGAAAATTAAAATTGCATGAAACAGATCATGAAACTTATCCGTTCTTTGTGTTTATTTTTGGCCTTTCTGTTAAATTAACAAATGCACAACTGAAAAATTTCATCAAAGTAAAACAATGCCAACACACTAAACCATGGTTTCTTTTTGCTGCTGCCAGATAAGTACAGCTGTAAACTTCATATAAGGATCTGTGTTGATTTGTTCTCTAATTTGGTGCCATGAAGCCAGGATAGAAGGAGGCACATAAAGTTGCCTTATTCACCTGAAAAAAATGAGTCAAAAACAAAGTGCTCTAGCAGATTTTGGATCGCATCAAATTTTCATTTTCATTATTCTTTCTAAATTTTGGTTTTCTGAATTATTCTCTGTCTTTTTCGTGTATCTGTTGTTCCATTCATTTGATCTCAAGCCTGAGCTGAGACACTTGATGGAAATTCACTCTTTGGCTTCTTTGTGTTCTGCTTTAATTAATTTAAAGCCTGGGATAAAACTTTTGCAAGGGTCTGCCTTGGTGCTTTGCAGGAGTTTTTTTCAGGGTCCAGTGAAGCTGGCGGGAGGCCAGTCTCGCTCTAAGAGTCAGAAGAGTCAGGAGAGTTGGCCTCATTGCTGCTGCCACTTCTTTACACTCCACAATCAGAGGTGGTGTTTACTTCAAGTTCATTTATCATCAGAAAGGAGGAGAAGCAATTTATCATTTGAGGAACAGGCCGACAAACTGGATCAATTTTCTTTTCTCGTGAGGCCCACTGCCGCCCCCTTTCTTTCGGTTGTGGCGTGTGGCAGCAGAGATTGCCCTCAGACCAAATGGCCTTTTTTGGACCATGTCCAGCCGGCCCACCCCCTCAAATTGAACCAGCTCTCCAGTGTCGCTGCAGCAGGACTGTTTGCAGGAGTGATATCAAGAAAAGGGTGGGGGGGATTGTTCAGCCACCTCTACTTCCATTAAAGACAAGCAAGCAGGACAACCTCTAGACCCTCGATTAAGCCTCCGCTTTACGTGTTGGCTGAATGAACACGAAAAGCAAAAAATTGAGGTGTAAAAAGCAATATCCTGACGCTTGGCTGGGTAATTCCTGGTCACAACTCTCTGTGTACTGAGACCTTTCCTCAGTCACCTCAATTATACTGTATCACCCCGCTTTAATCTGGGGCTTTCTTCTTAAGCTCACACAACATGACAGAATGCATTTCCATACAAACACCCAGAAGTCATTGCATCCCAGGGGGGCTAGCTCGTACATGTTTGCAATCAGACCAAACAGAGAGGTTGAATTAGAGGCCTGTTTGCTCCAAAGTCGCCTCTGGGAGTGTGTTTGCTAAGGCTGCTGCTGAGAAGGTTAACAGGTGGGGTAGACAAATCAAGAGTCTTTAAGTATGGCAGGAGCATGTTTCAGATCTCTCGTCTGAGTTTTTTGATTGACCTTGTTTTCTTCTCTCGCCCCACAGCACAGCCGAATCCACCCAAAATTCACGAAGGATGGTGGGCGTACAAAGAGGTGGTGCAGGGAAGCTTTGTTCCAGGTAAGCTCGTTGATACGTGGGTGAATTCTGATTTCCATGCATGCACTTGAACCAAAATGTGTGCTTGATCTCGCTACGTATTTAAGATAACACAAGGCCACCTTGCCGTCGGCAGGAGTGCTATTTTCTCACTCTGACAGAGACCTCTTCGCCCTTCCTGCACAGATTGATTGACGGCAGCTCACTGTTCTTTCCACCTTTTCCATCTTGTTGCGTATCTGCGTGTCAGCCCAATTATTTTCCTGAGATTGTGTTTTTCTGCTGAGCTGAGGTGCTTTCTGATAAGGCCCGCAGGTGCCTGTCTGTGTAGCTGTAATATCTATGCTTAAGAGGACCAAATGTCACCGTACTGAGAGAACAATTAGGAAAATTGAGGCAGAGGACATTTTCTGCTCCTCTCTGTGAGGTTAACCCACAGTGAGGTTAAATCTTGAGAGAGTATGTGGCGGTAATGAGCAGTACAGTAAAGGTGAGTGCTGTAGATTTAATGTTCCCTGCTAATGTAAGGTCTCATTAACACCATTAACGAGGAACATTAACCCTGCTGCTCCCATGTGCACAAGTTGCAAAGCAGCACACAGAAAGCCATCGCTTCCTCTGAACTATTTGATTTCCTGTTTGATTCACAGCGCTGCACATATCTCTGTTTTCCTATGGTGGGGTCAACGCTGAAGAGCTAAACTCACATTGAGTTAAGTTTTTCATCTCTGAGAACAGACTACATTTACCAGAGCCGTTAGGATTGTCCTCTAAGTTTCCTGAATGACCAAACTTTAACTTTTAATCACTTTGTTTTTATGCACTCTTTAATATAACTGATTTTCTTCTCAGGGGTTGATGGAATATTTCTAATCTTGATTCTGAAGTACAAACCAGCATTTTCTGCAATTTCACTCCAACATATACTTTCTGTGTTTTGACATCTCTGTCAGCTCTCTTTGACTTTGTATGTTCATAATATGAAAGCTTTCATCCTCACAACAAGACAAAGATCCAGCCCTTTGTGGTACATCAACAATTCATCCACATCCACACAGTTAAGTGTTTTTGGTTGTAGCACTTTGTATAACATTAGCTGCATTTAACAGTTTCCTGATACTGGTGATTTCTAGTCATGTTTCCTTCTGTGGAGAAAGATTCGGCAAAGAAATTGTGTGGAAATCACAAATTAAGTTGTGACAGCTTTACATTTCATAATCAAGTGCCTTCAGGCTAAGGTGTGATGTGAGGGTGTATTGAGACGTCTTTGTTCCACTCCTGGCTGGCTCGCCAATTATGTGGTAGCAAATGTGAGCACAGAGTTTGGTTACAGAGTCTGAGTCCTGTTTACTGATGCATCCCACTGCATGTTTTACATTTAGGGGCTAAAGGTATGATATGGAGGGATTTGTCATTGAAGAGGAGGAGTCAATTGCTGATGTGCAACTTGATGGAAAGTAGTTGATCTGGATGTTAGGTTCATGATCTGGTACATTGATCATCAATCTGATACAAAGGTGGGATATTTACACATTGTTACGCCTTATCTGCAATCTGCCCAGAACTCGTTTTAGTGAAGTTGTGGGTTGTGATGGTGCTGCTTTGTATATGTGTGTGTGTATGCATTTTGAAATCACTTAACTCATTCTTTTATTTGTGTGCAATGTGAAGGGAGTAACTTGTTTTCAACTTATGTATATTTAGGATGTTGAGGGCTGGGTGCTTTGCAAACATTTGCACTTTTAGGTAGGAGTGTCCTGATACAACCTCTTCACTTCCGATACGATTCTAATATTGCTGCCTTAGGTATTGGCTGATACATTATTGATTTAATTACATATCGGCACGAATGGTGTGATGTTCGTCTCGATTTGTAGTTCTTCAAGGCTTGAATAAACCTTAGTGTAATGTTTGAAGTTTAAATGGATAAAGCTTGCCCATTTCTGTGCCACCATGGGACACGTTTTGCACTCAGCAACATCTTTTTTAGACTTCAACGAAAAATATTGCTACACAGCCGACATCAATCATACTCTATAATCATACGCTACTATTTTTTAGCACTTTAGCACATGCTGTTGTAGGCTTATATTGGGGACGCAGGTGATATAAGTCTTTCTTTTTTTTATATCAGACACCACTGCTTTTAGGGACTAGTTTTATGGGAACTTTAAAGTTAGTTAGCCCAGTTAGTTAGCAAAATGCTATCATAAGGCTTAAGAAAGCTTCTTCAGAAACAAAAGAGTGATGCTTTCCTATTTTATTTGCATCATGTAAGTAGTCAATATTTTGTGGGGGTTTTTTTGTTTGTTTTTTAACTTGAGCTTATGCAAAATTAAATTTTACAGAACAATCTAAATATCATTCAGTCCTCTTATCAGATTCACCCAATTTAAAAAAGTTTTTTTCAAAGCCAGATTGCCATGCAGTTAGGGTTATTACGCCCTGTCTGTGACGCTTCTGTTTGGTTACACCTCACTTGGTAAACTCTGGTATAAACGTAACTGTTTTTAAGTGAAGATTAAAGTTTTAAATCACCCCTGAAGCCTGACAGATTGTGGTGAAGGCTGAGGTTAGGGGAATCCCTGAAGAAACATCAGCCCAGATTCAGAGGGACATGGTGTGGGTCTGCTGCTGTGTTCTCAGTGATTAAAAGCATCTGTTTCCCAAAGCTAACACTGAGGCTTCCCCAGCATGTCCAGGCATACATAAATAAGCTCCTGTTTGTCCTTCCCCCCGGCACCGAGTGCTCAGCGCTCTGCTGCAGCGTTTTATCTCGGCTATCTCTTGGAGCAGTCCTCCAAGGCGCACTTGCTTTACTAACCGCCGTACAACAGCTGGAGCAGTTAAACACTATTCATGATCCTCCGGCGGCCGTGCAGAGAATTCCCAACCCTAGTTACCTTGTTCTACAGACGGTGGGGTTTCACAGCCACGACATTAAAGAGAAAGGAAGGTTTTTCACTGCAAATGAAGCCCACTTTAATGATGCTGAGAGAAATAATGTTGATGGGACATATCCTTATTGTGCTTGTTCTACTTGGACTTGGTGTGCGGTGATAAAAGGTTTTATTGGAAACTGAACAGGCTGTGCACATAGGGGGAGATTATTTCGAAAAGTACGCTCGTTTCAGAGTAATAATATACTCCCTTAGAGATGTAATCCATTACAGTGAGTAATAACTTTTCCTCCTGCAGTTATTTTTTATATTGCTTATTAGAAATGATCAGAATAACAACTCAGGAGAGGGCTGTGGGGTGAGTTTTGAACATATTATCATCTTACAGGTTCAGGGATCTTAACAGTCTATGCATTTGATTGGAAGGTTAAATAATATCTCAGAAATTGAATCGGAAGCTTTAATTTTCCTACACACAGAAAGGCAAAATATCACACTATCTCTTGTCCTTAACAAAGGTCGAAAAACTACTCCTAAAACATTTTCACCTCCAAGACCTGCAAACAAATGTAAGATGATCATAAGCAGTAGCTCCTGCTCGCCTCTCTGAGCTCTCCCTATCAGTTTTAAAGTCCATAAAAGGTCAGCTGTTGCTTTGAGTGCAGCATCCGTTCCTCTTCCCTCTCTTTATCCTCTCAGCTCCGCTTTAATGTCGAACTCCTGCAAACAGAGTGAGACGCATGAACTCCATCAGTCATCGTTTCCCCCGGTTTTTCTGCAGCGTAAACACTTCAGACCGGCCGTTTATTCCCCTCGTTTGTTCATTCCCCTAAATTAATGAAGCAAATGTGTGACTTATTTGAATTTATGCTCTCATTAGTTTGTGTCGGCTGTGCGCGTTTTAATAATTCAGCTGAACTTTATTTTTTTATTTCAGTGCTGATACACGAAGAAACTGTCTATTGTGCCTGCTGGGTTCAGACCTATTAGGATGTCAAAGTGTGAGAATTAGAATAAAATAGCAGAGCCAAAAGGACCCATTATTCACATAATGACAGAGTTAATTAATGTGACAGTATTACTTCTCCTCATAAACACTATGATGTTTCAGAAAGACTTATTTTTAATAACACTTAGATAAATGTAATTTCATTGACTTCAAGGAGTAGATCAGGGGTGTTCACATTGAATTTGGTGAAAATGACAAGAACCAACAGCTCTCACTGACAAATGTTTTTTGTAGAGTAGTAGAAATACAGTTGTCTCTTAATACAGATGATAAGTTGTTGGTTTTCCACAAACTCTGCCTCTGACCAAGGAAAGTGTGCCCCATTGGGGAGTGATATAAGCAAAATATGTTAGGATATTTTTTATGGCAGGATCAGAATCTGGATTTTATCAGGATTGTTTTTCATATTAAGGCTATTTTGACCTGAAAACAACAATTTAGGAAACAAATATTTGCATTTGTAAAACATACATGGCTGTAGCATTGTACAAATAGCCTATACACAATCCAAATGTTCAGTGAGGAGACATAACGAGATAGATTTGGTTTTGTTTGTGCACATAGTTTAGAACAGCGTTTCTCAAATTGTGGTCACCGAGAGCAAATTGCGCATTTTTTTATGGCATTTGAAAAGGAAAAAGAGAGAGAGAAAGAAAAGTCTGCCAGAACTTACAAAAACATACATGAAATAATTAACACTTTATAACATGGAAGCTGGGAGCTGTTTGAAAATAGATCTCAGGGCGTGATTGGTCACTGGGACTGACCCTAGCTTCTTCTTTTACATTTACATTATCATTGATGCTCGCTCTGCTCTGTATCCTGCTGCTCTCTCTGCCTTAGTTCTTCATGCATACACTTGGAAGAGAGAGAGGAGGTGTGATCTCTCTGCCTTAGGCCTCGGCATACCATGTGTGCATGTGGAAAGGCAGTGAGCCACCACATATAACTCACTGTATGCAGATAATTAGTTCCAGTCCTGACTGGGTTGAAACAGTTTCACTTAGAAGAAAATATACTTTCAGTGACAAAACTCATCAGATGCAAAGTGTTTAATGACGATCGTTGTTCTTTAAAGTGTAAACAGATGTTGCTCATTCATTAGCACCACACTGTTTGCTTTAATCAGGAAGTCTTGCCTTGAATTAACATATTTTATTGTTCACATCTACACAGCTCTGCACACTAGAAGATAAAACTCAAAATCGTACACATAATACTCATGGTTAAACTTGTTTGAATTACTGCTTTCAGATGATTTCCACACTTATTTCTCAAACAGAACCTGGAGAAACTTTCCACCATTGTATCTTTGTGTAGCATTGAAAAGAAAAGAGATGTGAGCGTGTCCATGGTTTTTCTTTTGCCAGTAACTGCCACATACATCTTCAGTTTCCCGACACCGTTCTCTGCTTTAATTACCTTTCTTTACAAGGAGAAGAAAACATTCTTTATGACTCACTTGTATTGAGCTTCTTTGTGATATCTTGGTTGTTCATTGTTCCCTGGATGTGCAGCAGGCGCCTTGTGTAACGCAGACGTTCAAGCTCAGATAGAAAGATTGATTCACAGTCAGAGACTCTCTGAGTGCTTTTAGCTGTGTGTGTGTGTGTGTATGTGTGTGAGCCACTCTTAAAGAAATAATCCTGTCATATTTATGAAAATTTGCCAATGGGAAGAGTGGGTGTGATTGTTAGATGAGTGTGAACCGTGGAGAGCTGTTGATGCTGTGAGTGTTGGGAAAAGATGGATGCTGGTTATTATCTGGTTTTATACCTTTTCTCATACACCACCTCCTCCGTCTGTCTTCAGGAGATGGAAAGGTTTCTGCAGCCAGGCTTTGAAAAATGCTGAGAAATTGGACCAAGTCCTACCAAAATAAAAAATCCACAGTGTCTGGATTAGTAGAGCTGCTTTTGATAATGGTTATTTTAAGCGTTTTCTTTTTAATGTGGCACCATGCTGTTATCGTAAGGAAGCACTCCAAGATGACAACAAACCTCCAAGAGTTGAGTTTTCTGAAATGTAATTCTGTAACTCCGAGCTACACTAAAGTTTTCGTTCAGAGGTGGTAAATCTCTTATCCCAGACAAACCATCTGCTGAGGTAAATCTGAGACTTTAGCTTTTCTTGCAAAGCCTGATTGTTCTGTCAGCTCCCTCCTGATTTAAAGAGGATAAAAACCTGTTGGCTGGTGATGAGAAATGTGCTGATAATTGTTAACAAAGCATGGAGGACAGCTCTTGATCCTCAGTGTTCAAGCTTCTGATCTAATCATAAACCTTATCACACATCTGATGCTCTGTTTTCTGAGGGCCTCACCCCTCCGCTGAGTGTTTTGTCACAGCTTCTCATCTCCAGTAGTGAATTAAATCCCGTGTTTGCCCCTCCTCGCTCTCTTGTTTGAGAGACACTTTTGTTTCCAGCAATCAAACAAGCCTCTGCTCTTTTTTCGAGCACACTTCTGAGCTGATTAACATTTTATTTTTACAACCCACTGAGACAAAAACCCAGCACCAATTACAAAATTTGAGCGGCCACTTGTAAAGCCAAAACTCAGCATTGTGAAAATCCCTTTAAATGTTTTGTTTTTCTCTGAGGCACACTAAAACTGACTCTGTCTCTGAGTGGATGTGGGAGGCTGATAGGCAGCTTCTTAGGAGGCGTCAGTCAGATGTGAGACCTCACCGATAAAAGAATATAAAAGGCAAAAGAGCCAAAATACACTTTACCTGCTGTAAGTTTATGGTATGAAATTGGATGCTTGATGGCAGCGTAACTGAACCAGTTCCCTCTCTGGAGGAGTCACGCAGACCCTGGAAGTTTCGGTGGTGTGGGAGCAGGTCTAATGAGACCAGGAGAGACCCTGTGGAGGGATCAGTGCCCACAGAGAGCAGGAGACGAGCTCTTACAGTCTCAGCGGAGGCCATGTGATGGGCCTCCAGCTTCTAACTAAACAGATTTGGCTCAGTGGGGGCGAAGGTTGCAGGAGAATTATTTCCTACCTCTCATGATGAGTTACGACCTTCTGCTCGCTGGAGTTTTCCCTCTTTGCCACAGCAGAACCGTTGCCTGTTTGTCTCCTCTTATAGTTTTAAAAATAGAGGTTTATCCACTAAATAACCAGAGCTCATTGTGCTGCCATGATGCCATACCTTACACTCCATCATGCCAAATATCACATCTGCTTCTTACACAACTGACAATTTTTTTGTTATTGTTCTTATTGCTCCCATTGTCATTATTTTATGGCTGTTTGCAATGGTTGTTTTTTTAATGTGTCTTGGATGCATTCAGCTGATTTGAAGCACTTTTTGATGCACATCTTAAGACAGATGAGGTTTGTGTTTTTAAAACAGGATCATATAATCAATGGTTTCAATATCTCTTCAGGTCATTCTGCAACCTTCCCATTATTGTTTATTGATGCATATTTTGCACTATTGCATGCAGGAGATATGACATGATACTATCACTGACTGTGCAACTTTCTGCACAAGAGAAAAGTTGATATTTTCTGCTGAAAAAAAGGAATAGTTGTTGTAATTTTTGCTATATTCATACATGTCCATGTGCACGTCTGTGTATGGGTCAGTGTGTGTGTGTGTGTGTGTGTGTGAATATAAAATTTCAGAATTGTCCTTGCGCAATGTGGATGGGCAATATTCATATCACAATATATCACAATAATGTTCTTGCCCTAGAAATGTCTCCAAACATTACTTTCAGTGAAAAGATTATTTTGGCCTACAAAAATGCAAAATGCAGGAGGAGGACAAACTCTGTGAGCCTGTGCACATCTGCTTAGCCTTTACGTGACAGCGCATCACCAGTCTCAGAGAGCAACATTGCGCATGCACTGCCTAGGCTCCTTTCAGAGGCAGCACCGCAGGTTTCCACTGTTGCAGTATGTTAACAGATTTAATGAATATCTCCTGAATAGTCATGAAGTCATGAAGGGAAACTTTAATAATGGAACTTCTGTGCAGGAACATGTTCTTAAAAAATCTGACCTGATGTGATTAGTCAATAGCAGAGAATATTAAAGATCAGTATAATTGATAAAGATATATCAACATGATTCAGACTTTTTGCAAACACAAATAGTGTTCATGGAGCAAGAGGAAGACAGAGGCAATTAGGTGAGAGTCTGTTACCATCATTTCAGGGATAATTCTGCTGAACATAGTAAAACAGCAAACTGGAAAACATTATCACAACATAGTTATACCAAAATATTGCATAGGAAACAAAAATATCACAATATAATTTTTCCCAATATCATGCTGCCCTTGTGAGTGTGTGTGTGTGTAAACCTGTGTGGTGTCACTGATCACTGTGAGAGAACAGGATCACTCTCCAATCTTTGCATTTGTCTCTCTCTCTCTCTCTCTCTCTCTCTCTCTCTCTCTCTCCCTCTCTCTCTCTTCTACACACACACATACATCTACACACACACATTGGAACATAATTCCAAAAATTTTGTCAGGTCAGAGCTGAACATGTGGGACCGCTGTTGGGCCAGTATTTACAGTTTTGGTGACCGTCTGTCAATTTCTAATGTGATATTTGGAAAATCCTTCACACACACACACACACACACACACACACACACACACGGTAACCGGCTCATCACCGGGTCAGCACACATGCACACACACACACACAAACACAGAGTTGTGTACACACTGTGACAGCTGTGGGTATTAAGTGGCAGTGTGATGGATGGGGTTCAGACAGGATGGCCCTCATAACCTCCCCTTTATTTACCCTCCAGTGAGTGACAGCAGGGGAGGAGGGGAGGAAACGGGAGAGGAGAGAAGAGGAGAGGAAAGGACAGGAGAGGGATTAAATAAAAGAAATGAGGTTAAGTAGAGGAGGAAGTGACACAAATTGGATGAGAAATGGGAAGGAAAATGAGTGTTAATGAAAGGAAAAATAGGGGGTGAGGGCTAAAATAGATGAGGAGAATAGGAACATTGAGAAAGGACGTGTGAAAAATGAAGGGGATGAAGGAAAAGGTATGAAAGTGGCGATGGATGAATCCAGAGGGAGACAGGGAAGGGGAGAAGAAAATAGGACATGAAGGAGGACGTTTGAGATCTAAAAACAGATGGAGATCATGAAAGAGCAGAAATGGAAAGCAAATACAACATAAGAGTTAAGTAAACGGGAAAAAAGGGGGTAAAGACATAAAAGAAGGTAAGGTCAGAGGGAGGTGCTGCAAGAACAAAAGGAGAGGGAGAAATGACAGCAGGAGACGAGAAGACAAGAAGAGGAAGATGAAAGGAAGAAGATGAGAGGACAGGCCAGAGCGGAGATGGGCAGGGATGGGGATGAAGAGGAGAGGAGTCAGATCTGCGTTTGACCAGCAAGGAGATGAAAGAGGAGGTTAAGAGAGAAAGAGGGAGAGAGGGAGAGAGGAGGGGGTAAACAGAGCTGAAGGATGGGTGAAGAGTGAGGAGGGAGGATCTTAAAGAGCCCTGCAAAGAAATCAAACTGTTGGAATTGAAGAAATCGTCTTTCAGAGTGACAGTAACCCTGCAATGATGGGTGCACACACTCTCCTCACCTCCTCTAAATCCCACAATTCCACAGGTCAGTGAGAGCCTGCAGCTGCTGTCAGTCAAAACACTCACACACAGGGTGAACATGGCAGCAGAACTTTTCCTTCTCACCCTTCTGTTTGATCTGAGATGATAACTTCAGATACTCTCAGATGGAGTTATGCTGCTTCTTCTCTTCCTTCTCATCAGAGTGTGGAGTTTTGGAAACCTAAAAAAAAGACTTGGATCATTGTGGATGAAGTGCAGGTCTTTGCTCTTGTTTGCAGAGCTGTGATTATGGCTGCAACTGATGGTTAATCCCGGTGTTAACTTATCTATTGATTTTTTTTTCTAGTTGATTAATCATGATTGTTTTGTATTCATACCTCTTTTGAATTCTGTTTTACTTCTTTGGCTAAAGAGTGCACAACCGATAGATTCAGTTTGTAAAGTGTGACCTTAAATGAGCTTCATTGATTTTCGTGCTACCTTTTTTTGGCATGTAATGTAGTTGCATTATTATTGTATTTATTTTATCATCATTATTGTTAATTTCTCACATGACTTTGAGTTTTAGAGTTTTGGCCACTTCAGGCTTCCATAAAGTAGACAGTGAGAAACTGTGCAGAGAAGCTGTTTAAATAATTTCTAGACAATATTTTTTGTTTGTCTGAAGAAATTTTAAGTTCATAGAAAGTAGTCACAGTGCCAATTGCTTTAGTCCATCAACAGTATTTTCCATTGACATTGTTCTTAAGCTAGCAGACTTGATCTGAAGCTACAGTTGTGCCAAAAGTTTACACGCCCTAGCAGAATTTCTGATTTTTTGGCTTTTTCTCAGAAAACATGAATGATAACACAAAATCCTTTCTATCACTCATGGTTAGTGGTTGGGTGAAGACATTTATTAAAAAAAAAAAAAAGTTTACTCTTTTTAAATCATAATGACAACAGAAACTTCAAAAATGACCCTGTAAAGAAGTTTACATAATTCTGGTGTTTTTGGCCTGATAAATGCACAAAAGTTAACACAAATGTGTTTGAATGTCTAGTAAAGGTAACCATCCTCACCTGTGATCTGTTTACTTGTAATCATTGTGTATGTATAAAAAAATGAACAGGGTCATTTTTGAAGTTTCTGTTATTATGATTTAAAAAGAGTAAACACAGTTGTTTGTTAATAAATGTCTTCACCCAACCTCTAACCATGAGTGACAGACAGGTTTTTGTGTTATCATTCATATTTTCTGAGAAAAGGCCAAAAAGTCAGAAAATTCTGCTGGAGGGGGTGTAAACTTTTAGGCACAACTGTAACTAGTTTAGAGTAACCTGCCTTTGGTAAGTTAGACCGTGAATATCATTAGGACTGTATATGCTTGTTTATTGTCTTTCTGTTTTGCATTTTCCGTTTTAGAGAGCCTTTTTGCATTGAGTCTAAATCAACCAGATCAACCAAATCTAGAGCAACGGTATCTCATTTAACAAATAATGTTTTGTCTTTATGTCAGCCTGGACACCTACATTCAGGGACAGAGTAGTCTTCACTTCTAAAATGCTGTAGGAGTTTTGACACTAGTTTGTGACTCACATCCCCCCAAAAAACTGTTTACAGAGAGAAGAGAAGACACGATTAAGCTTTTATTTCTGTAAATCATGTTATCAGACGCTAAACACCAGGAGCTGCTAGGGTGTCCGAGCTGAAGATGCAGAGCCTCCATTAGCACACAGAGATATTTCCTCACCAATATTCCTCATGTATGAATTTAGTGATCTTTTCTTTCCCAGAATTCAATAGCACAGCACCTCCTGCAGTGAACTGTAGTCAATGATTAGCATTTACTGCCTTGTATTTGACTTCACCATATGACAACATCAATATAAACGATAATATTACTAGTCAGTTATTAGAATTCTGCGTTGATGAATTTTTATTGTCAACATTATTGATTATGTTGACTAATCGTTGCAGCCTCAACCTTATGGTGAGTAAAGAGATAAGTCGTTAGACGTACTCGTGTGCTTTACTCACGACCAGCTGGAAGAGAAAGAGGCTGCAGATTGATTGAGTGAATCTCACTTTCTCCTGACCTGTTGAACTGTGACACCCTCACAGTGACACTGCATCTACAACCAAACACAGACAGTTAGCATTAAAAAACACATTTAATTCAGTCTCCCTGAGTTTTCCTTGCACTGATACTGATGTGAGCTGTGAATGTGATGCAGCGTGTTAGCCGTGCTCCTGAGCCAGCTAACAGTGAATCAGCATTCAGGTGGCGCTCTGAGCAGTCGTGTGAGTCAAAGCCGTGTGTTTCTGACAGATATTAAAATCTCCTGAAGACAATATCAGAGCAGAGAGGATCCACTGGCGTCCTGCTTTATCTCTCCACCAAATAGCATTTCCTCTTATTGATACTGATAGTGTTTGCAGAGGGATTACAAATAGTGATATAAGTCAAATAATCTGCGGTCTGAGCGCCGTTCAGGACAAAGAAGATTACAGAGGAAATACATGATAACATCCGGTTATTGTCCTCTTCCTGTGCCCTCTGTGTGTTTCTGTCTCAGCAGCTGTGTGTGTGTGTGTTTAACATGTCAGAGTGGCATTTAGGAGAATTAGAGCTCAGTGTGTGTGCTGTACACTGCAGTTATTCGCTGATGCTACACTCTTTGATTTACATCCCCTCTGTAAATCCTGTTGTGTTAAACTCCGTGCACACACCCCCACAGGGAAACAAATTACATGCAAAGCCGAGGAAAGATTGCTTACAGATGCCACCAGGTGCTTTATGATTCACCTCTGATTCCTCATATATCAGGTGTTTGGATGAGTGAAGAAAAACAAAACAATAAAACACATGTCACGTTATAGATTGATATTTCTTCGCTGGCTTCGGTTCCAGGTTTTCCAACAATAACTGGGCCCACGGCCAGAGGCAGGTGAATAAAACAATCACTGTGCGGTGACTCACTGTTGATAAAACTTCTTTTTGTCTTCAAGGATCTGCAGAGGGATGTCAGCAGAATGCAGAAGCTGAGTATTATATCACAGGCCCGTGTTGTGGTGCCTGCCTGCCGAGCTTGCCGAGATGTAAAGATTAAGCCGAGTCCTCGGGCCCTCTTCCTTCTTCTTTCTGCTTATGGAGGCAGAACAGCAGCTTCATGGAGAGAGTCAGAGAGAGGGGGTGTCTGAAGACATTATGCAGAGTACACAGAGGGCTGCAAACATAGACAGATCAATGGTGGTCAAACACACACACACTCCTCCTGCTGCTCTCCTCTCGCAGTGAAGAATCTGTTTGAGAAGAGCAGAGAGAGAGAGAGAGAACACTGAATCTGCTGAAGCCCTCCAGGTGAGGGAAGGTGGGACAGTTTGATGTTTGGATGCTACATTATAGAGGCCAGTGCGTCTGAGGTCTGTTGCTTCAGAAGATGTTTATTGCTGTAACTGTGTCTAATGCACAAAGGATATCAATGTTAACTTGAGCTAAACAAGACAGGTGCAGATTTAGAAGTGATGTGTTGCACTGTTTCAAAGCTCATCGATCGTCCTCAACGAAAAACTCACCCTACTTCTCCAAACAATCTTGGTGTGAGTGCATCCTCCAATGTTCACAAGGTTTGATTTGGTTGAAAACAACAATCAGATTTTACTGCAAACTTCTGTTGTCTAGTCATACTGATGCTGAGAGTTTCAAAAAATCTCTGCTTCTTCAGTGTGTTTCTGTGGATCTGTCGCAGCAGCAGGAGGCACGAACATCTGGGCTGGTGGGAGTTTTACTGGTGATCTGTGACTATGTAGAGCCACAATGAGTCCACAGACACCCACATGGGAACTTTTTAACAGATCCACAGCTGTTAGGAAAGGCCAACTTCTGTGAATCTACTCTATCCTTCTTTTTCCTTTGACTTTGGTGCACTTTAAGTCCACTATTTCTCCAGCAATAGGCAAATTAACAACAGATAATACAGCATATAGGCAAAAATAAATAAATAAAATTGAGCAAAGTCCCCCTGAAAGCATCTGTTTCGATCAGTTACTGGATAAAACACTAGATAATAAATGAGAAAAAAATATTTAAGACCCAGGATAAAGAAAAATGCTTAAAAAAATAATAAAAGACCCTTCAGACAAGAGACTGGTGTCCGCTTGACCCTTAGCTGTTTTTGTTTCCTTAACTCAGGACACATTAACTTCAAGAATCTGCATGTGAAATTTGAAAAAAATTGTACATCAGCCTTTGAAATTTCATTTTCTGTCTCTTTATTCACTTCCAAATTTGCCTCCCTTCTTCCAACACATCCGTCATCCAAGCCCGCAGTCATGTAAATGAAATTTGCTCATCTAACACCTCCAGAGGTCAAACTTTTGAGTCTCATTTCTCCTCCAACCCATCCCGTGTCCCTCGCGGTGCCTGACACTGATGAGCGGATTCCTCCCTGTAAATATCTGAGCGGCTGAGCGCTCGGGCTGAGGATGGAGTCTCCATTAAGTCGGATAATACAGTGAGACGTTGTTTAAACAAAGCGACTCAGTGGGACTCTGCTGCAGTTCAACCTGAGCGCCTGTAGGATTCCTCGCTGGCTGGACTGTAATGAGGAGGGAGTGACGGTGAGGCGGGCTCAGGCAGGCGACCCCCCCACAGATAACTAGATCTGCAGAAAGGACACAGAGATGAATGAGAGGCGATGAATTCACAGCAGGCCAGAAGAGAGCAGGCAGATAATGACATAACTATTCATTTACCCTCATCTTTGCCCCCTCTTTCATCATTTCTGCCCAGCAGTATGTGTTTTTAATGTGCTTTAGCATATGTGAAATGACTTTGTATAAAATATCCCTGAGGGATTGTGTCACACCTCTGAAAGTATAAGAAATATGCTCATAGGTGCAGTTAAAGATCTTTCTGCAATTATAATCTCTCACACACACACACACCAGCATCAGTGTCAGTGTTGAAAACTGCAGTTCCTCAAGTGTCTGCTTGAGGAGGTTCATGGGTTTGGAAGAAACCAGTGATCAGAGTTTAAATGAAAATGCATGAACAGTATTTCTTTTTTTCATTTTCAGAATATGTTTGTATTATTTGACCCAAAAATGAGACGATAATTACTACAACTAATTTGCATTTCCCTTCACAACTTCAAAAGTGCAGGAAGTGAAAATGAAAATGAAAAATGACATTTGCTTTTTCATTTTCAAAAAAATGCCCTGCTTAATTTGTATCATAATTCATTTTCATATTCATTAAATTGCTAATTTTAGAATGCAAATGCAATAGCAGTAATGCCTTTTCATTTTTCAGAATATAGGTGCATTATTTGACCTCAATCTAAAATTGAAATTCAGTCATCCAGTTCGCATTGTACATTTTCTCTCTGTGTCTGGATACTGTATGACGCATTTTAAATGGAAACAACAAAGGTCATTTACTTTTTCTTTTTCTCTTTTTCTCCTAAAAAAATTTACCACAATTTAAACAAACTCAAAAATGAAATGACAAAGTAGACGGCGCAGGAAAGTGATGTCAGTCTTCAGCTCACAGGCCAACCGCACTATGCATCCAGTATGGTAGGTGGCAGACGGCGTGGTGCAGGCCATCAGCTACAGAGTCCATAGAACCATAATGGTAAAGATCTGACCATTGTACTGTCCAGTTAGGAGGAAGTAAGCAGGAGACATGACAAAGAAAGAAAGTGCAGCATTCAGAGAAGTGCAGGCCATGGGTGGTGCTGGTGATTGTCCTTGCTGCTGCTCTGAAGCGGCATTGGCCTCCTGCAGATGTTCCACAATGGACTTTGCCTCCCACTTGTGTATCCACAGAAGAACTTTTCCAAATAAAGCTCAGAATTGGACTAACACTCTGACATTTTTTTAACAGGGTAGTTCAAGTCATAATTCATCTGAAAGACTTATTGGCTGCAGCCTGGAAATAAACTACAGATGGCTGCTGTCATGTTATACACAAAAAAAGCTCCAAATTTATAACTGTTGCGTTAAGGCAGAAATGTCCAGTTTCAGCAGAATGTGCCCTTGCCTCAGCCTGTTTATCTTTCCCTTGTAGTTTGTGTTTGCGTATTTTGTTTGCTTACTTCTGCTAATGCGATAAGTCAACGGCACTAAAAGCTCCTGCCTTTCTCTTAAAATGATGCTGATTCATGCAGACTTTTTCTGACCGGGAACAGGCTGAAGTGAAATCAGGCTCATCTGTTTGCTCTGAAGGGTTAAGGAATTACCTTTCATGAACTTTTTTTTGTAGAATTCAACATGTTTACAGCACAGGAATCTTATGTCTCTTTCGATGCAATGCAGATGGGTGCTAGCTTGTCCATTACGGTGATGTCAATGCTTGGAGTTACATATGTATTCGTATATTCAGGGACAAAGCTGAACTGAGTGGAAAGTGGATAATTTGTTTATCACAAGGGTATCTCCAACTCTCCATCTGTTTTAGACTAACTACAAGTCCGGTCACATTTTACAATTTGGCAGGCGTCATCTCCACAAGGTTCCGTCAATGTTTGTACACTTTATGTATAACTAATCTCAGCAAAACTGAACCCTTACTTACTGAAAATGTAATCCTAAAATTAGGACTGTTCCAAGAGTTACTGTGTGAACATTATTTTGGTTTAAACACAATGCAAAATTCAGCATTTATTGCAAAAGGTGATAAGAAATGACTTGACATAAGGAGACAATGCAGTCCTCATAAATCTATGGTCTTTTCCTACTTATCAAGGATTCTTTTATTATTACAGAAGTTATTCTGCATTTTCACTTGAATCAGACCATCAGAGCAATGTCTTTGAAGTCTTCACTATAGCAGATAGGTGGTGATGTAAGAGAGGTGTAAAGTGCAGAAAGGGACGTTAAGATGCATATCGTTGATGCGGCGTGTCAGCCTTTTACTCCTTAACCTTCTCCTTCTCCGTCTGATTGAAAAATTACATCAACCGCACAAAACACTTGACACTGAGATCAATTCAGCCCTCGGAAATCATTTTTGATTTAGAGACCTTTACTGAGTGAATCCCTTGCCGCTAACGAAGATTTCATTAAGTTGATTTTTAGTGTTTTCTCCCAAAGGTTGTAAAAAGCAGCAGATTTATCACCCAAACCTTGTTGACTCACCAGTTTGCGAAAGAACACATTTATAGGATGTTGACTTGAGGAGAATTAATGGTGTTTTTCATGCATGAGAAGACGGATTACTCCTTTTAGCTTCACTGCAGCCTTCACTACAAAGTTTTCACACCATCTTTCAAACTCTTTCCTTTTCTTTGCTTTAAACTTTTAAACTCGGGGAGCTGTCTGCATAGAAATGAGCGTGAGAATCAATGGCAATGTGAGGCGGCTGGAATTATGATATTATCTACGAGCAGGCAATCCTACCGATCCGAATCAATCAATCACAGCACGGCTTCTGAAGGAAATGACTCAATTACCACACCTGTCAAAGTGTCGGCGGTCAGGGAGGAAAAACTAGTGGCTTTTTAAAGTATTGAATGCTGCGTTGAATAAAAAAGGCTGTGATCAGACTGTAGCTTTGATTTTCAATCAGGACAGGATAATGAGATGAACTAAAATGCAGAAAAAGACAAAATACAATATCACAGTGGTGTTTCAAACGAGGCAGTTTTCAGAAAAACTCCTCTGACCTAAATAGAAAGCACCTCAATTGATATAGATCTGCTGCCTGAAGTGGGCATGAAATACACAAAGGATTACCGAATGATGACCAGATGAAGACAAAGGATGGAGAATGTTTCCAGTCTTTCTATTTCTTTCCGTCTGTCTCGCTTCCTTCCTTTCTCTTCTGTTCTCAGCACTCTTTGTCTCATCTGAACACTGTTCTTACCTCCCATTGTTCTCTTTAAATTCCCAGAGAAGCCGCAGCATCATTTCTCTGCTGCTCAGATGTGTCTGACAATAACAAAAAGTGATTGAAATTTGGCGACTCTCACCTACATCCTGTATTTGTGCAGCAATTGACTCTCAAGTCTGCAGGCTTTAGCATCTTTGCACAGGAATAAATGTACAGTTTCTAACCATAGAAGAAGAAATCCTCAGCTGCAACTCTTGAAGTTCTGATTTCTTTACATTGCATAGAAACATCCACGTAAAAGGAAAAAAAGCATTGTTGCAGTACTCAAGGACTGCAGTACTCACATTTTGAAGGTCTTGGTCTCATCTTGGACTCCAGTGCATTTTTACTTGGCCTTGTCTCAGTCTCTGGCAGGACTCAGGATTTTATGCCCCAGCTGGTCAGAACCATTACTTATTTGCTATTTATTTTAGATAAACAGTGCTATAAATTTAGCGCCCGCTGATTGTTCTACCTCTTTGAAAATCTTTTTGAGTGCCTTATGTATTGGACCTTTGCAAAAGCTTTGACATTAGTCCAGCTTATTTCTGGTCTGAAAAACCTCTGGACACTTACTTTAGACCTGATGCACCTGATAAATAAACTTCTTATTTACAGATATTCAAAATAATTCTGGACTCATGATTGACTTTTAAAGGCGCCATATTCTACTTTTGAAAACAGTTAAAAGTCATTCGATGTAGAAGTCTGATGTCCCAAAGTAATGAATGTGGCTGTTTTTCCCCCAAAATAGAAACAAAACAAAACACAACAAAAAACCCACTGGGATCATGAATTAAGTCCTGCTGAAAATCTTTCTTTTATGCCTCATTTCTCAGCGAGTTGTTTTAGCGTCTACATTGAATGTGCAAATGAGTTCGAACTCTCCCTGCGTCTTTCAGGAAGTGGTCATGTTAACCCCACTCAAGGAAATAACAAAAAATATTTTAAAAAAAACGCCTGTTTACATTATCCAAGAGGAGGAGGGGGAGGAGGGGAACACTGGGCAACTGCCAGACGTCGTAGCGTCACTTTGTTCTGGTGTGTGCGTGTCCAGCAATGACGTTAGTATTGGCTTGATTTTAAAACAGCTTGCTTGAAGAGGGATTTTCTGAAAAAAAAAGCAAGTGAAGAAAGGAGAGGGTGGATTTATTTAGTACCATTTTTGTTGGTAATCCATGTAAAAGTTGATTTTGCATAATTTGGCACCTTGAAATAAACACAAAACTTATTTTCTGCAAGGATTTAGTTGAACAAATTTGTTAAAATTTGAGAATTTGCATGTCATGCTTTGAAAGATTTGCAGGCAGACACCTTGTTTTTTTCTCACAAATGTATTCAGAAGAAAATTAAATGAAAGAGAAGATGCTCTTTAACGTTACAACTTAGACATGTTTTTTAAGTTGATTTTTATGGTCTTGATCTTGTTTTGGTTTCAGCTCGTTTCTGGTTTTGTCTTGACTCTCAAAAGTCTTGGTCCAGTCTTGGTCTTGGTTCATTCTGGTCTCATACAAGTCTTGGTGTCAGATAGTGTGGTCTTGAGTAAAACACCACTGATTTCTGTGCATGGCATATAAACATCCTCATAAAGAAAGAAAGTGAAAGCTGGAAGTGTTCACCAGCTGTGGCAAAGATAAAACATTACGGGGCCGTCTTAGAGAATTTATTTTGGCCTCCTTTAACCTGATTATACTGTGAAGCTTAAAGCAGAAGCGTGCTTGGATGCCCCTTAATTGTCTGCACTTAAAATATGTTGAGTTTCAGGGCATAAAATAGATAAATATATAAAGATAGATTACAGTCTCCTGATCTCCTACACTTTGCTCCCTTTAATGTGCACAAAGAAACAGACTCTCTGATCGATGTGGATTCAAAGGCGGATTTAAAGATGTCTGGTTTGTTTTCCTCGGCTTGCTTCCTTCAGACTGCTTTCAGTTTGAGCTGCAGGAGGGCAGACTGAGGCTGACCGTGAGCTCTCCCCTCTCAATCTGCTTTACTTCTAATGAATGAAACATTCATCAATCCCCCTGTACCCTGTCGACACAAACACACACAACAACAACAACAACACACACACACACAAACAAATCACCGGGCCCTCTCTGACTGTGATTTGTTTGCCGATTCTGGTCAACTACATCCATTTGTCTGCTCCGCCAGCAGCAGCGGCGCGGCTCCACAGCTCATAAAAATGCGGGCCAGGGTGTAAATTTCTCCCTGGGTCTGTGGCCTGACAGGCTGACATGTGCTCGCTGTAACACCCAGAGAGGAAAAATGGATGAAGTCAAACGAAGTGATGGTGATAATGAAACAGATACCACCCTGGTTGACCTTTAAACCGGGAGCAGCACCCTGCAGCTGCCTCCTGTGAGCTGCGAGAGACGGTTTAAGCTCAGGGAGGAAATCTACCTGTGAATCTGAGGGCTTATATAAGCACGATTCACCAAGGGAACGTCAGGGTGTGTGGAAAAAGAGCTCAATCTTCTGTCTGGTGGAGCAAAATCATCAGGGAAATGTTCACTGAGCCTATACATCAACTGAGAGGTTGACGCTTTTTTCTTAGAGTCTTTTTGTCCAGTTGATTTCAACAAGTCAGAGCCTCTTTGTTCATAGATGTTGATGGACTTTCAGCTTCCACTTAGGGAAGCTGAAACTTGTACCTATAACAGAGTCACTGCTGCACACACTGCCCTGTTTGAACAAGTTTTCTTTCTGATGCAAATGTACATTGAGATGCTCTAGCAGAAGCTCTGGTTTCGAATTGAGTGTCTGAAAGCTGAAGCTACACACCAAACAGATACAATTTGAACTGATCTACAGGGCTGTTATTACAGGGTTATTACAGGTTTTTTTTTCAAGGAAAATGTACAAGGGTCTATTCTGACTTTGAAATGAGAAACAGCACTGAAGCTCAACTCCAGCTTTCTGCAGAGACCCAAGCCCTCATTTTGGTTTTGTGTATCCTCTGAAACAGGCCCATTGGTTTTTGCATGATATGCAATGCAGCACATATATGCATGTCTGCCTGCAGCTCACTGATCAGCTGTCTGGATCTATTATGTCATTGATATATATTGACATTTGTCCATCTAAAGTTTTCTGTTATGTCCATCACCACATACCTAAAATTAAGTTTTGGACAAGCTGATGTCTGTAAAGTTTCTTTCAGCTCATTCCTTCTCATTGGCAGCTAAGATGATGTACATTAATAAAGTTAACTTATTGTGTCCCAGTGCAGTGAGAAAAAGAACTGAACTTACTTAAAGAAGCACTTGAGTTCAGCTTTTCTGATTTAAATCCTAATTATCGAAGAAAGTTTTTAACCAACTTGTGCATTCAGTGGACTTTGGTTGTACATTTTGAATCCTGGAATTCTAGACGCGTTGTTGTTACCAAGTCTCACTCCCGACAGGAAGTGGTCCTCTTTTTTTGTATTTTCATCATGGTTTAGGGATTTTTTAATATTGTAATGTTAAATTCTTTGTTGAATTGGAACTACAAGCCTCATAAGGTTCCAAAAGTAAATCACTGCAACAGTCAGACTATTTTGAAAGCTCCCTCACTACGCCCCCCCCCAGCTATTCTTCTATTGTTGGCTAGAGTTAATGTTTCTGTCTTTAAATGACACAGACAGCTTCACTTGTACGTATGTGAGGAGTAGAATCAGCTATAGTTCACCGACAGCTGAACCCGTCCAATTTTAATGTATTTGAAAGTTTCTTTATACTTTCAAACCGGCTTTGCAAATCTTCTATTTAATGCTAATCTCTATTGGGAAATAGTGCGAGGGTCTTATGAAATGAACGAGGAAGAGATGAAAGAGCAGGCAGGAAAAGTGACGGAAACAAGAGTAGTTTCAGCGTCAGTAATGGAAAAACAGGGATTTCTTCTTCCTTTTTATGACTTATTGTTTCAAAGAACAGGAAGTTAATCGTCTCCAGGTATCACGCTGAGAGAGTTTGTGTGCATGAGGACAAATTAGCACTCATTCTGTTCTGTTATTCCAACAATTAGTACACATATCTTGAACTTTCCATGCATCCAGTACGTCACACAGTGAATAACATCATTAGCGTTGCTTAAACACACTGCAAAGGTGAAGTATGAACGGTTTCAGCTTGGTATTACACGATTAAGCTGCAGTATATTAAACATGTGGGCGTAGTTCATCAGATCGGAGCATAAATACATATGATGCTCATAATCTCCTTTAGAGCTGCTGTTCTGCAACATCTGTCAGCTGATGGATGCTCTCTGAACACACACACACTTACACACTCCAGTCAGCTGTGAGCAGAGTGTAAAAATGTTGACATACGATGGAGCAGTCTTCCCACGGATTCATGTAAAACACGTCTTGTCGTCTCTTGTGAGGCTCAGCCGTGCAGCGTGGAGGTGATATCTGCTGTTTGTTAGAACAAATCCTTTAACATGCCTCACAGAAAGTGTCATTAAAGCAACGCCCCAGGCTACAATCAATCCTCCACGTGCACGTGTTCATTTTATACATGGAGATACATACTGTACATGCAGGGGAATGTATGGGTATGAATGTGTTATGTGTGCCTGCATGGTGTCACGTGCATTTCTAATGAGAGCATATGGCAGAGGAGAGTAAACAAGGAGTAATTGTGTACTTTGTGTGGAGGCCTCCCCGGATCCACATCCTGTGCATCTGTCAGGCTCAGCGTGCCCTGAAGAACATCCTCCTAATATCAGCTGCTGGCTCCGAACACTCGGTGTGGATTGATTCATTATGCTGCTGTGTGTGGAGTTGATTCAGCTTCTTAACATCACCATCATGTTTGTCTTTCCGCTGTTTGTTTCCCTCCTCTGTGGTTACTTGGTACTCCTCCTCTGTCTCCTTCTGTTTTTGTCTTTATCACTTTTTCTTTTCCAGCACAAACCGCAAATCAATCCGTTGGTTCCAGCTCTGTCAATATGTGCTCCAGTAAGTCATTACACGGCCTCTAGACGCTCCACGCTTTTATCACTTTGACCTCTCCTCAGTTAGTTTAATACACGACATACAGGATATGGATTTTTTAAATTGAGCATAGCTTGAGTCGAGGCTCAGCCCACACCTTTAGTCATCCTGCAGATCATGATTCACTGCGAGTTTCCTCGAAGATGTCTGCACTTAAAGGTGTTTTCCTGAGTTCAAACTTTCTCTCCTCCTTCTGAGAATCTCGTTCCTGGTTTCAAACTTAGTGCTTTCGCAGTTTTCTACGACAGACGCTCCCTCAGTCGAGAGAACAGAGACAGGAAAGGTTCCTCTGATCGTGTCAGCACTGGAAAGAAGGTCTGTAGATTGGCACATCACATCAGCTGTCAGTTATTTTCACTCCGTCTCAAAGAGTGATTATCTTTAACTTTCTTTGTGAGCTGAAGGACGGCTTGTCTCTGCAGCACGAATATGTGTGTATGTGTGTCTTCTGCATACCTTTAATTGATGTACTGTTGCCCTCCTTTGGCTGCACTCTCTGAGCTTTCATGCTGATTTTTCCCAAGGCTGTACTCTCTTGGAAAAGCGCTATTTTCTTCTCCTAATTTGCTCCACTTTGTTTACTCCAGCACTGTAATTAAAAGGCTGATGCAACCCCCCCCAACACCGTCCTAACTTCCCATCAAGGCTGAGATGTTTTTGCTCGGTGAGAACTCGTTTGTTACATCCTCAAAGTGCCTCCTTTTATTCCTGTTCTGCTGTTTTTTTTCTCTCTCTGAATCCTCTTCCAAGTCTTAACTCATTTTGTTGCTTCAAAGATCAGAGGAAGCGAAAAGGATTGTGATTTACCAGAGGAGCTGCTGTCTCATGCTCACAGCGGCAGGGTTTACAAAGTGAGATTACTCATTCATGTTTTTCCATTCCAGCTTGTGTTATGAAGCAGAATGGAAGTAGTTTCTCTTTGCACATGAGTAGAAGTGTCTGAAACTGCCATCGTGTGCGGTGTGAAGATACAGATGAACATCATGTAGCAACACAAAGCTAATCCTCATCCTTCTCTTTTGTCTTTGTTCATAGTTTCAACCTTGTCAGGTTTTGTTTTGACAGCGACACTGAAAATCACCAAGCTTCAGCATCAGCTCCTTGCGGTGCTTATTCCCTCAGTGGAAGAAACAGAAACTTCTGTTTGTTGTGTTCGCAGCAGCAGAAATCTGTTTGCTCTACATTGAAGAACGAGGGAATGGTTTTCCTCAAAGAGAAACACAGACTTTAATTAATCAGAGGAAGACAAGCATGCTAACTACTAGCTGCTTTGATAAGATGAAAAGGAACAAAGAAAGAAACATCTCTGCAGATTAGTGCACCGTGTTGTGGGTCACATGTTTAACTTTGGGATTATGTCTGGTCATTAGCTTCTCTAACTTCATATAATCCATCAACACCTCTGAAAGGAGGGATTGTGTTTATGCGGCTTTATTTTCACAATTTTGGAGTTAAACCCCGAGCCTTCCCCAAAGAAACCTGTACTTTTAGCTAAGCTGTCGATCACTACTTAGTCTAATTCAGAACAAACAAGCAAAGGGTTTATACTCCCAAAGACTCCTCTCTGTGCTTCAGTGCTGTTTGTGTTTATTTAAATGAGCTCTTCTGCATTCATTTGGCTTCTTTTTTGCAAATAAACCCGACTGTAAAAACATCTTATTCACAGCATTAAGCCTGCGCACCGAGAGGAAGAGTCAGTGGTTCCTGTGCTGCTGTCAGACATAAAGGATGTAAGACAGAAATCTGCTCATGGTGGACATTTCTTTGACAGTATTTTTGTTTTTTGAATCTGCTGTGTTTCACTTGTGGAATAGGCTTCAGAGTTTTCTGGTCAAGAAACACCAATGACATAGCAGCATGTCTCTGAGTGTCTGATGTTGTTGTGAAATTCTGATCCATTGCTCAGTGACTCGAGGTCAGACTCTACAGCTACTGTAATCCTGGTTTGGTGTTTTATCAACTGCAGGAATTTCTGGATGTTTCTCCCAAACCCACTGGTGGAAGCAAAATAGTACTTATCTTAAATGACTGGCATTTACAAACCATTTGTTTCCAGCACAAAATCTGAAAAAAAAACTGGTGTAATTGTAAGCGTTTCTGAAGGTACCTGAATGTATCACTTGTGATGTTAACGACATGTCAAAACTGGCCATTTGAACTGTGCTGTACTCAAGCACGATGAAGCTCAAACTGGATTAACTGAAACTGACCTGGAAACTACTTTTCCTGTTCACCCATTCCACTGTTTGTTTAAAACAAAGTGCAGCCCTTCCTCTAAATGAGCAAAGTGACTCTTACCCCATAGTGACAGGAGTATTTGTAGCTTCGAGAGCAATCTGAGCAAGAGATGCTGGTTTCTTTGACTCGATTAAAGACTTCAAAAAGTGGCATCACTGCTGCAAAGTTAAAACAGAATCACCTGCACCTTCAAGGCCAAAAACTTAATGCATAAAGATGTTTGAAGCGACAACACTTTATAAAGTGAGCCAGGCACTAAAAAGCAGAACAGATTGTTTAAAATTTGAAATGTTTCTTTTCTTCCTTTTGCATTTGGCCTTGAGTAAAACAGTGCTTAATAAAAGAAATACTAATATGCAAACGATTCTCTAGTTGAGATTCTTGCTGAGGTCTTACCAATCCTCTCTGCATTGCTATCCTTCTTGCCTTCTCACCAATCACTGTATAATGAGGCTGTGTTATTGCCATCTGGCACCTCCGAGATTCTACAGAAGTGTTTTCTGGCTTGTACAGCTGAGCTACAAAGATATTCTCTCCTGCAATATTCAAATCCATGCACATAATCTGCAAATATATCAGCCATAGAAAGCATTTTAAACACCATTAGGTAAACCTGCATGATCCATGTGTGGGCTGTAGAGGTGGAGGAGAGAAGAGCAGAACAAACAAAAGAGAGCAGAAAAGGACTCGAGCAGAAAGAAAACAGAGAGAGAGAGAGAGAGAGAGAGAGAGAGAGAGAAAACATGCCGAGAGAGAGAGGGAGAGAGAGTTAGGCAGACGTAACTTTGCATTATTACATCAACACATCAATATGCCCAGATTATTTATGTCAGTGCAAACAGGCGCCAACAATGTGGATAATACCTTTATCAGAGTAGACAGAAAATGAATAAAGGCGAGTTGAGATGGTGGAGAGTCTCCTGATACTTCACACTGTAGACTTTATTAATGATTAATGACTCCAGCTGTCTGGCTTCTGGGGTAATCAGCTGTGACTACCTCTGCTAGAATAATCTATGCTGCCCTACAAAGCCTCGCTGCACTTTGCCGTGCAAAGACAAACTTTGAAGAATGAGTTTTAGTGCACAGGTGTTTTTTAACTTGATGCACGTCGTCAGGAGGTGCTTCACACCCTGAGCTGACCCTTAACCCCCATCATGTGTTTACTGCATGCACACTACATTTACTGTGCATAAAAAGCATATTAAACTTTGCTAAAGCATGAGTTAGTTACGTTGAAGTGCCGAGCATCAGCATTAGAAGCATTTGAAGATGAAGGACCCTTTAAGACCAATGGAGTAATAGAGAGGTTACGGTAAGGGTTGTGGCTGAGCACTTCAACATTAAGCCTTTCCAGCAAGAAAGTGCTAAATATTGAAACACTCCCACTTTTTCTAGCTGGAAAAGCTTACTGTTGAGATGTGACAACAGCAAGCATTCAATACTTCCATTAAGACAGCAAAATGTTAAAAGTTACTTTAATTTTATGAAGGAAAAACATTGAACAAAAAGTAGGATTAGTTTCTCAGATGCTTATCAATTTTATCCAGGGATATGTGGTTTGATCCCTGATTCCTGCATCCATGTGTCATGTCCTAGTTACTGTTGTTGAAGACATTAAATTCTTGCACTGTGAGCTCACAACATGCAATGGAAGCAAACATAAATGATAAGAATGGTCTTACATGTTAGTGCTGCACTGACAGTGTAAACCAGGAACACTTCACCAAGTTAATTACCTTAATCATACCTCCTTATTTGATCAAGAAACCTTCATGTAGCCTCATCTGGGTGCAGGGAAGAAACTCACAAAGGTACTGGGAGTCACTTTCTGTGCTTTCCAGCTGAGCATGCTTGTTTCACAAATCAGGGACTCTTATAGATCGAAGTGCCATACCTTGCCCTGCTAACACTGAGGAATCTTCCTGTTTTTCTCTTCATTTAGTGTAAATTTTGAAGAAATTCTCTTCCGAAGCTCTACCTCTTCAGCTCATTTCTGTGCCTTTTGTTTTTTTCTGAGCATATGACTGAGCATATGATACTGCATGACACCACAGCATCCAATACTTGCAAGCCAAAAAATGGTTATAATGAGCATCTGGACATTTCATAGCAGCTTCTGTCATTACTGTAGAATTACTTCTGGGACTAAAGGTGAGAAATTTTCCCAAAGTCTATTCACATCTCACCAATATGTTGCATTCATGTCTCTCTGCAGTTATTGTTGTCATCTTTGCATGATTTTTCACCTTCCGAAAAAGTAATTGTCTAAATATTTCTGTTGGTATGAGCAGTTAACACCTTCTCCAGTGCCGGCCCATTTTAAGAAAATGATAATTGCACACCGTGACACTGTGTGACACTTCACATAACATGTAAAGTGGTGTTAAATTAGAGTTTTATTAACAGGATGCTACTCTGCTCTGCTCCTTATCAGAATATTTCACATCTGAGAGGAACCTGTTGTGGAGGTTTTTACAGCCTTGCTAATGCAGGTTTTTAAGTTGAAGTCATTTAATATCACCATAAATAATACAACTTTGAGTATTTTTATGTTTTAATATGGCAGTGTCCCGAAAACAGCAGCCTGTGCGTCTCAACAGCAGCAGAAAAAGGATGACTGCAGCATGTAAATTCATTTACATTTAATGAATGAACCCTGGGAGCTGTTTGCAAAAGTGAGTCCGAGTGTGGAGATTCATCTTATGAACGCTGGGAAATGAAAATTTAGCAAGAAAAACAAGCAGCTACTCAGCGATTTGTTTTAATATGGAGCAGGAATGTCAGCGTTTTAACACACAGCAAACACTTAAACACTCAGCAGATAAGAGAAAAACTTTGTTTTCTGTCCAGAACGACTCTTTAGTCCTTTCACCCCTCTTTCAGTCCTGCTGAGCCA